>PVHY01017699.1:0-30789 GCA_004024945.1 Uropsilus gracilis
TTCCTTGGGGGTGTAGTGTCCTGTATATATCTATTAGGTCCATTTGGTCTAGCTCTTCCTTTAAAGGTTTTGTTTCTTTGTGTAGTTGCTGTTTTGTTGATCTGTCTTTTGTTGAGAGTGGCGTGTTAAAATCTCCTACCACATATGTATTCTAATCAATATTTGATTTCAGTTCTACTCGTTGTTGTTTTATGAATTTTTGTGCTCCCTCATTAGGTGCGCATGTGTTGATTACTGTTATGTCTTTTTGGTAGATTGACCCTTTAACCATTATGTAATGGCCGTCTTTTTCTTTTGTCACTTTTGTTAATTTGAAGTCTGCTCTGTCTGATACAAGAATGGCAACCCCTGCTTTCTTGTGGGGGCCGTTTGCTTGTAGTGTAGTTTTCCAGCCCTGCACCTTCAGTCTATGCTTATTCTTAGAAATCAGATGTGTTTCTTGGAGGCAGCAGAATGTTGGGTTCTGTTTTCTGATCCAGTCTGCAACTCTTCATCTTTTGATTGCTGAGTTTAGACCATTGACGTTTAGGGTGATTATTGATATTTGTGATTCTAACGGTTTCCTGGTGGTCATTTGGGGTTTATTTTGTGTTTTTGCTTCTTGTATTTGATCTTCTTATGGTTTTGATCTTGAGGCCTCCTGCAAAATTTCTTGGAGTGGGGGTGTAGTGGTAGCAAATTTCTGGAGGCTTGGCTTGTCGGAGAAGGTTCTAATTTTTCCTTTGTAGAAGAAGGATAGCTTTGCAGGGTAGAGTATTCTTGGCTGGCACTCTTTTTCTTGCAGTTTTTTGTAGATGTGACTCCATTCTCTCCTTGCCTGGCGTGTCTCTTCAGAAAAATCTGAGGTCAGTCTAATAGATTTTCCTTTGTAGGTTATGTTTCTTTTCTCTAGCCATTCTCATTACTTTTTCTTTATCTTGGGTTCTAGGAAGTTTTACAATGATGTGTCTTGCTGTGGCCTTTCTTTTATTAAAGTAGTTTGGTGTCCTTTTGACTTCCTGTATGTCTATTTTCATTTCATTCTTCAGATTTGGGATGTTCTCCTCTATTATTATATTGAACAGCCTTTCAGTTCCCATACCTCTCTTCTCTCCTTCTGGGATTCCTATTACTCTTATGTTTCTTTTCTTTAAGGAATCTGACATATCTCTGAGCTTGTCTTCAGCCCTCCTAATTTGTTTCTCCCTCTCTTTTTCTTTCTTTGTCCTCTCTATTTCTGTATCTTCAAGTGTGCTGATTCGTTCCTCTATTTCATCTATTCTACTGCCATGGCTTTTCTGTGCATTTTTGAGCTCATCTATTGGAAACTTTAAATCTTGAGTCTCTTTCAATTTCAATTTTAGGGATTCATTTTCAATCTTTAGTTCATTGATTAGGTTATACATATTGATGCTTTCTTTTTTATATGTTTCTACTTCTTCCCTTAGTGCATTAAATGCTTCTATCATACTGTTGTCCTTTTTTTCTAATTCCTCTCTTAATTGTTGGAGTGCATTTAACATGTTGATAGAGGAATCTTTATCTGAGTTGCAAATCATTTCTTTGATGTTTTCTGTAGATTGTCCATTCTTTGTCGGCGATGAATTATTTCCTGTAGGGCTTGCTTGCATGTTTAAAGTTTTTCTCCTTACTGTGTTTTGCTTTTTAACCTGTTCTACATATTGAGAAACCATGGATATTGTGTTCGTTGGCATGTAGAAGGGCGTGTTTTCCAGGTTGAAAATAGATCTGTATTTTAGTTTAGTAATTTGTGGCACCAGCGCCAGTGACCTCCAGCAGCTAACCTGGGTGTGGGCAGGGTGGGCGGGTTCCCAGAAGAACATGCTTGTGGGGGTTGGCTCCAGGGATGGTGGAGAGGGCTACACGGCATGGGGTCCCTCCCAGAGGCCTGGAGCCAGCGCAGGTGACCTCCAGCAGCTAACCTGGGTGTGGGCAGGGTGGGCGGGTTCCCAGAAGAACCTGGCTGTGGGCGTTGGCTCCCAGGGATAGCGGAGAGGGCAGCAAGGCACGGGGTCCCTCCCAGAGGCCTGGAGCCGGTGCGAGTGACTTCCAGCAGCTAACCTGGGCATGGGCAGGGTGGGCGGGTTCCCAGAAGAACCTCCAGTTTTTCTATATTTTGATGACACTACAAATGTTCAATGAAGTTGTGCTTATTAGTTAATATCTATACATCTAAATTACCTTATTTACAAAAGTAGAGGTTAAAAAATAGTGATCACAGAGAATTTTCATGAGCGGAAAGTTAAATTCTATCAATATTTAACAAGTACCCTAAAAATAAATATTCCTGTAGCAATTATTTTTTTTCTTTTCCTCTTTCCTTTATATCATTACTATCATTTTATCTGATGATTCTTGATATTGGTAGCAGAACATATATCAATCCATGTAAAACCTGTGAACTTTAAAGTGAATATTAGTTAGTGGTTTTCTGTGGCAAATTGTTAGTTACTCAAAAATCTAGTTACCTTTTCTTCATAAGAAATGCTCTCCAAATGAACCTCCTCAACATTGAAGGAAGCAGTGTCTGCCATTAGCATAGTGGATGTTATGCATTGATAGCAACATTGTGTAGGTATGTAATATCAGATACTTCCCTTTGCTTTAGAATTGTAAATTTCAAGAAGGGCTTGGCAATATTATGGAGACTTGACTTTCTGACTTGATTGTTTCAGGCCCCAGGTGAACAAAGCTTAGGTTGACTATGCCACGGTGCTTGGTTGATGGCTTTTCATTAGAATTCATAGTTTTCTTTCAGAAAGATAGAAGGGAGGAAAAAAGAAAAAAACAGACTTTTGTGATGTGAGATGATTTGACAAGGCTATGCTCCTGAAAGGGAGGGAAAATAAGAAGAGAGATATAAAAAAGGGATTTAGGGAGAAACAAATGATTGACCATTTTTGGAAGAGTATGGGAGCCCGGCCATGAGATGACCTGGGCCTGTGTCTTTGATCCAGACTGGTAAACTCATGAACCTTAGCATGCATAAGCTGATGGTGTGTGCTAAAGGAGTCTAAAGAACTTGGAGAGTTGAACTTTGTGTTGAAGCTTGTTTTGTCTACTTTGATTTAGATGTCTTTGGAGAGGCCATGAGCTTGGCTTGAGAAAATGGACCTGATGTTGGTTCTTGTACGTTAGAGTTACTCTACTGCCTAAAATTGAGTTAGATGTCAAACAAGAAGAACAGCATGTTTTAGACCACGTGTTTGAAACTAGTCAAAAGAGATGTCAAAGGAAGGAAAAAGAATACCCTACTTTTGGAACACATGCTGGTGAAATCAGATTGATTGGACATGTGGTGAGGTGACCAAGGACTAACAGACAGTTATGGACATGTGGTGGGATAACTGTTGTTTGGGGGGTTTTGTTTGTTTGTTTGTTTGTTTATTCTGTAGCAAATGTAATAGGGTAACTTGGTTTTTTTTACATGCTTATTTTGTAATCATATTTAGGTAATTACTTCCTTGCTTCCTTAGTAATAAATAGTTTGATCACCTTAAGAGTTTTGTCTGGTTTTGGAATTACATAGCAAGACTGTGAGTGGGAGAACACTGAATGGTGCACAAGACAGATATAGGAATAAAACATTTTTTTTTCTTTAGTTTGGAATGGAAAGGGTCTAAGGGCAAGCAGCATGTATCTAAATGACAAAGATAATTTATGTGTGAAAACTTAAGGGTTAACAAAGGCTTTTGTCCATTTCGCATCAGATTAAAAGGTAAAGTTTTTTCTCTGGTTTCAGAAAAGCTGCTGGAAAAGGATTTTTTAGTAAAAAGTCTGCCTCCCATAACAATATGGTCTCAAGAAATTGATACTTATCCTCCCCCACATCCAGATTCCACAACCATTACAGATGTGATTCACAATTAGATTCTACAATCTTGCACAGAGGTTGCATCAGCCAAAACCAATCCAATCTGACACCCACCCTCCACCCCCCTTTTTCCTTGCCCATAAATACTCCACCTGCTTGATGATAGACCCCTGCATTTTTAATTTGTGGTGTAATCCAGCAGACTTATGCCAATAAATCTTGACCCCAAACATCTGGTATCTTGATTCTCTCCTTTCAAACATCAATATGATCCAAACACTGTAGCCACAGTAGCTACTGATCACTTGAAATAATGGTAAGGTCAACTGAGCTTTACAAGGTCATTGAATAGTAGTTCAGTCTTATTATAACCAATGAAAACTATAACTATAAAACAGAATCCAATTTATAGCAATTAAACCACCCTTGTTTTAGGATGAGTGGTGGTCCCCTAGAAAGACATGTCCAAACTCTAAACTTCAGTGTGTGTGAGTAAGATTTATTTGGAAATATCATCTGTACAGATTAATAACTAAGAAACATGAATCAAATTGGATTAGGATGGGTGCTTATAAAAGATGTCTGGTGTTTATATAATAAGAGGGAAATTTTTACAGAGAGACAGGGGAAGTGCCTGTGAAAAGATGAAGGCAGAGGCTAAGAATTTCCAAAGCTACCAGAAGCTGGAAGAGAAAGGAAAAATTCCATTTACATGTTTTAATGGGAACATAGTCCTGTTGACACTTTTTTATAAGGTCAGCTGTGAGGGAGGTAATACATGAACTCATCTCTGGAGTTCAGGTCAGGTTCTGTGAGGTTTATAAACAAAGGGCTGATTCTGGCTCAGTGTATTTTCTCCCTGGCATGACTGGCTACTTTTCTGAAGACAAAAACTAAGCAGGCATGGGATATTAAAGAAAAACCTCTTCATGTATCTGGGTAAAAAAGTGTCATAGCAAGGTCATACTAAGCAAGACCTACAGTTGACTGAAAAATAATGTTTCACCTGTAGATAAGAATGAGGGGTAGAAATTTCAGGATTGACAGTGGGCTCAAAGGATTATTCCTGCTTCTCTCTACCTCCTTTTGGGTTTTGAAAGATAGAATAAGATACACTTATTATGCTAGAACCCCTATTCTCTTTACTTTAAATAAGTATGCTTTCAAAGAAAAGAGACATGACTATATTTTTATTGCTATCTGAAGTCAGTGTACACTGATCAGGTGAACTTTACCTCTAACATTCTTGACATTTTATCAGTTTTCATATAGACTCCATCACCTCTGTACAGTGTATAGTTCAGCTTTATACATTGATGACAGGACCAAACATAATAAAAGTTATCTGAGACTCATTCCAGAGACTCACCTGTGATCAACATTTCAAATTCTGCTTCATCAGAGGAAGTGGCGCTTTCAAAGAAACAGCTGTACACCCCACCATCTGAGGGGTGGATGGAATGGATCCTCAGGACTGCCTGCCCTTTAGTGATATTCTCCTTCAGAAACTCTGTCCTTCCTTGGTACTCTGTCATCTGTTCCATATCATTCTGGGAAGAACCATAATGATGCACCAGACCTGAAGGCTGGTTTTGGTATTATTTCACCTCCATGTTCTAAGCATACATCATTGGGTCAAGCTGGCAGAGCAACACAGTATCTTTCCCTGCCAAGGTAATGATGGGTACGCTTGGTCCTATCACATGAAATGTCCTGGACGTGAGAAGAAAAAAAGGTTGGAATCATTATTGAGACTGACAGGCATGATTGTGACCTTCTAGGTGTGAAAATAAAAGTTCAACTAGCAATCTGAGCTCAGTTAGTGAGTAGATATAATATAAAGGTATCCAAATGCACTGGAAATGTAAAAGGTAATAATAGAATATGATGTCAATGGAGAACAATACCATGATCTTAATAAAAATTTGTGTTTTCCCATTTGCCTATAGTTGGCCTTAAAATTTATATGTCACATATCTAAGTTTTATAAACTCCATATCTTACAAAATATTATCCTCATTTATAGGTCAGTGAGGGATTAATAATTGAGTCAGTAATTAATGAGTTAGTGAATGATAATTTACCCCCTAATACTAATGCACAAGTTGTAAATTCTAATATCAGTAACCTAATATTTCCTTATTTTATAACATGTTACCCAATATAGTATAACTTATAATGAAATATAATATGAAACCATTAAAAATTATGTGTTTGTGTTAAGGAAAAAATCATCATATATAATGTTCCCATTTTTATAAAATATATAAGAATATATATTTGGTATAAATATTTCAAAGTATTATCATATAGGCTCTTTCTGAGCATGAACAATGTGAATGAGATAGTAATGCCAAATCTCATAAAAATAAATTTGATTTTTAAAAATATTTTAAATTATATTTTAAAACATTTAAATATATTTAATATATAAGATAGTTTAATATACTTAATATATATTTAAAATATATTAGATATATTTCAAAATCTTTTTAAAAATTTAAAAATCTATGTAAACCTTTTATAACTGAGAAGTGTCTTTCTTAAAAGGCTGGATCAACCAGTTTTAAAATCAAAGATGGTAGTGCCTTCCTATGCCTCACTGAGATGGAACCTCTTGGGTGTGCTTGCCTCTTCCCCGTGATGTGGTGCTGGAAACAAGAACACTAACAAAAGTGTATACAAATCATTGCTTGATTACTAACAGTAACTCATTGCATACTCTGCTACTTGTAATTTCTTTTAGTCACTTGTCTTAGTCCAGTTCTTTTGAAGCAGAACCCTTGCTGGCCCATGGACAGACCCATTCAATTCAGTTGATGGTGCATGCTTCTTGAGGAGAACCCTGTACTTATTCTAGCCTTGTCCTTATTATAATATTATCTTACTGTTAGGGGTGGTACAATGTTCTATGTTCCTACTTGCATTCAGCAATCTTGGACTAGCTACTAGAATTTAGGGGGACAGAGTTGGGCAGCCAGTATCACACAGGAAGGCAGATGGGCTTGATCAAAGAGGTGATAACTGGGAAAGGACATTCTTGTTTCTGGACTTTGGACTTGAACAAGTGACTTGAAAGTAGATTCATGCAGGAGAGACATGTAATCACTGTGGGTAAGAGACATGTGGGAAGGCTAACAATAGCAACCATTAACTTGATTTGTACTACATGTGCATCTCTCTCTTTTTTGTTCCAAAAATACATTGTCCATTTTACTCCCTGTGGTTTCTGTGGTTCCCTGCTAAAAGGTAACTTATACTTGTGGCAAGTTTTTGGGTCTCAGCGGTCTCACGTCAAGCTAACCTTACTGAGCTGTATGTTTGTACCTGAGAGGGTGGTAATTTGGAGGGTTTTATTGGGAAACTTATTAGGACTATACTGTCTTTTCTTCCCTCTCTATGTACAAACACTATAAAAGCATTTTACACTGGCAATATGTTTCCTTTGGCTTTATAAGACAGATGGCAGAAACCCATTTTAGAGCATGCCACCTTTGAGTTTGAGTTACCTGGGTACCCCTTTGTCAATGGATAACAAGAAATACAATTAGAAAAAGTTTGTTCTCATATTGTAGCTGTGTAAATCTGCTCCAAAACTGTCTCTTTCCCCTTCTTCACCCTCATTCCCAGACCCCATGTATAGAATTATATCACCCCTTGTGTTTGGCTTCTTGTAGCCTATGGAAGAGGCTGCTGTCCCTCAGAGAGACACTAACACTTGAGGTCTTGATATACCAATAATATAGCATCTGTCCCTTTCTTTGTCACATCAGATAAGCATTTGTCTCTGTCCACCAGGTGATAGTGAAAACAAGCTGGTGCTGAGCTAAATCTCCCTCCCCAAATCTCCAAATGCTTGCTATAATGATAGTATGCTTCCCTCTGTCCCTTCCCCTTCCCCTTTCTTACTCTATTGCAAGTCTGGAAAAGTAGCTCTGTGCTTTGCTAAAGTGTAGAATGGTGGTCTTTCAGACATGAGTCTGCTCCCCTCAATTTGTTGAATAAAATAAATCTACCTCTCTTCAAACACTGTTTTCTTTTATTGGCTAAGGGTACTGGGACAAGCATATGATACATTTCCCTGGAGTGTTCTCTCACTCAATCACTTCAATCTAAGCTTCAAAATCAAATGCCATGGTTAGAGTACTCATGATAGCAGTACTCTAATTATAGGAGTACTCATGATAGGAGTACTTTAATACATGTTGTGTATGTCCAGTCTGCTCTGACTTAGTTTTTCAGTCCAAGGACACAAGGAGTGCAGTGAGCCAGGAGTTCTGGAAGCTGACATCAGACGCTCATGGTAGCAGTGTAGACTGGCTTATTGCTGAACTGTGTTCATCTCACTATTAAAAGCTATCTGAAATGAAATCTTATGGTAGTTTCTTTAGGGTGCTAAGACCCCATTTTCTAGACTGTTGTCTGATTAAAGTGCATCTTAAAGATTTAATTCATTTCTATTGACATTTGGTGGTAATAGATGGTTTGAACTTTGGTCTACCAGTCACATTCATTTCATTCTTTATTCCCCCCCCACCATTCTTTTATAATTAATTCTACATTTTAAAAGGACAGATTTATTAGGAAAAGGAGAAAGAGAAAATGAAGCACCTGCATCATTACTGGTGGGCAGGAAAGCTGCAGCTATGGTTTTGCAAAGGAAAAAAATTCATAAGAAGAAATACCTGCATAGTCATAGGTAAGCAGGAGAGCTTCTCAAAAAGTTTAAGGAAAGGAAAGAAGTAATAAGACAGCAGGAAAAATCAGAGATCTCTCAGATACCTTAAAGAAAAGAAATATAAGAATATTTGGAATCCCAAAAGGAGAAGAAAAAGACACAGGAACTGAAAGGTTTTTTAATGAAATAATGGAGGATAAATTCTCAAATCTGGAGAACAAAATGAAAATAGACATACAGGAAGGAAACGGGACACCAAACTACTTTAATGAAAGAAAAACTACAGCAAGACACAGCAAGATCTAAAACTACAGCAAGATTACAGTAAAACTTCCAAGAGCCAAAGATAAAGAATTTAGATCACCTCAACAAGACCACCACAGCTTTTGCCAGCTTCTGCCCAGTGACAAAACCACAGCCTAGACTTTGAGGTTGGTTTGAGCCTAGATGAGACATTTTGGCCAAGGAAATGGACTAAGAAAGGAAATAACTATGTCTCTTACAGTTTAGGTATGGTACCGCAGCACCACTGTAAGTATGAACCCTTGATGTTCACTGGAGATGGATGTGGCTCCATTTTCTCCTTGCTTGGAGTGTCTCTTCTGAAAAATCTGAGGTCAGCCTACTGGGTTTCCTTTGTAAGTTAACTTTTTTTTCTTTAGTCATTATCTATCCAGCAAAACTGTCCTAGTCATTATCTACCCAGCAAAACTGTCCTTTATGAAGGAAAAATTAAACCTTCTCAAACAAACAAAAATCTTCAGAAATTTACTACCCCCACTCCAAGAAATCCTGCAAGAAGCCTCAAGACCAAAACCCTCAGAAGAATAAACAGAACAAATAAAACAAGAAAACTAAAACAGAAATCCAAATGATCACCAGGAAACCAATGTTAAAACCTCAAACATCAATAATCACTCTAAACATCAATGTTCTAAACTCATCAATCAAAAGACACAGAGTTGCAGACTGGATTGAAAGACAAAACTCAACATTCACTGCCTCCAGGAAACACATCTTATCCCTAAAGATAAGCATAGATTGAAGGTAAAAGAATGGAAAACAATTCTACAAGTAAATGACTCCCCTTAAAAAAAGATGGGGGTAGCCATTCTTATAGAAGACAAAGCAGATTTCAAAAAAAAATGACAAAGGATAAAGATGGTCACTACATAATCATTCAGGGGTCAACCCACCAAAAAGACATAACAATTATCAACATATATTCACCAAATGAGGGAGCAACAAGATTCATAAGACAGTTACTAGCAGAACTGAAAACAAATATTGATGAAAACACATACATAGTAAGAGACTTTAACACATTACTCTCACAAAAGGACAGTTCAACAAAACAGAAACTACACAAGGACAAAAAAAACTTAAAATAATACTGAGACCAAATAGAACTAATAGATATCTACAAGACACTATACCCACAAGGAAAAGAATACACCTTTTTCTCAAATACACATGGGTCATTCTCTAAAATAGACCACATGGCAAACATGAATAAATAGGCAAAGACTAAAATAGTACCAACTATTTTTCTCAGACCATAAACATATCAAACTAGAAATCAACCATGAAAAGAAAGCAAGAAGAGCATCAAAACACTTGGAGACTGAATAACATGCTACTAAAAGGAGAGTGGGTAACTGAAGAAATTAAAGCCTACTTAGAAACAAATGATAAAGAATACAAAACATTACAAAATTCCTGGGAGTCAGTGAAAGCAGTTTTAAGAGGAAGGTTCAGAGCAAATCAGGCTCATATCAAAATCCAAGAAACTAACCAAACTAACTAATCTAACTAATCTAAGTAACTAATCTCCCAACTTGAAAAATTAGAAAAAGAGCAATAACAAAAACCCAAAACCCAGCAGAAGACAAGAAATAATGAAAATAAAAGAAGAAATAAATAATCTATAAACCTAAAAGACTATCCAGAAGATCAACGAAACCAAAAGATGGTTCCTTGCAAAAAAATAATAAAATTGATAAACCCCTTGCCAAGCCCACAAAGAGAGAACACTCAAATAAGCAGGCTCACAAATGAAAGAGGAGAAATTACAAAAGACACAGTAGAAATCCAAAGGATAGTTAGAGGCTACTATGGACATCTGTCAGGACCTGAGCTCTCATTATTTCTGGGGGCTCTCATTATATCTGGCTGCTCTGATAAGGTGCCGAGTATTTGCCTAATTGGTTACAGAGGAAAAAAGGCAGTATGACCATCACCATCTAGAAAGTAATCTTTGTGGAATACTTTGGCCACATTTGAGCAGTCTCAGGAAATATTTGTGAGAACAAATAAAACCTATTTGTGAGGATTACCAGGATTGTCATCCCACATGCAGACTGTTCACAAGTCTATGAACTGCGTCGGTAAAGGATATGAAACTTCTGTATGTTTTACCAAATTGGACGATTTGATTGGATGTATGAAAGTGCAAAAAAGTAATCTCCACCAGGGGGATTTGAATGGTTGCTATTCAGTGTACATGCACTATCCAGGACATGAATCTTCGAACCAATTGGTAATCAAACCTGCAGATTTTCATCGATGTGCCCAATATTTGGCAAGGGAAAGTGCCTCTTTGCCATGGAGATATTATCACGCCTAGAAGTCTCAGATGATGCATGTACACAGCATAGAGAGCTCTGCTGTAGACTTGTCAGACAATGCGATTCACATTTCATCTGCACTATGGTATACAAGGACTGGACATCCTCAAAGAGAACTATGGAAAGTAGCTGCAGCCCTGGGTGAATTGAATGCACACCTGCAAATTCCCTGATCCAAATTTTATGATGGTTCTAATAGAGGAGTACAGTACACTAGTAGCTGTTTTCCACATTCTTATAAAAAGATGACTGTTCTTCTAACTGCTTTAAACCCACTTTGGTCTGTGTTCCTTCCATGTACGCATTTTGACTGGAAATGTAACTATTTCTATGGATACTAATGGATTTGACATAAGTTGCTATGATTGTAATGTATCCTCTCATAGCTATACTAATGACAGTAAGGTTAACACAATAACTTTTATATCTCAACAACCTTTTGGATTAGTTTAAAATGTCATGCAGAATATGCTCATGTATGTGTTACTAATGTTACTTATAATGCATCTGTGTGCATATGGGATAGGGTTAAAAGGCATCTTCTTGGTGTCACATACTAATTTATCCTTTGATTTATTTGAATTGCATAGGTGTCAGAGGCTTCCAGCTGAGACTGGATAGGACTCATGACAGTGAAATAAAGAAAACTTCATTATCTGTCTTCAGAACACTGAAGACAGAACTAACATGACAAATATCCGGAGTGCAAAGATTCTCCATTCCCCCAATATTTACCTTAAGAAACATTCTTAAGAAGTTACCAACAATGTGTGGGTAAATCCCCTGCTCATCATTATCTCACAGAAACTAATGTTTTACCCAAATTTATTACCTTAGCTATTAGTCCTCCCTAGTTAATTAGTCATAGAACATTCTCTTGGACACTTTTCCCCCTTGCCTAAACCCTATAAAAGGCCTACTAATTTACCTTAAAGTTGCTACCAGTCAGCCTTCTGGTAGCCCACAGTCTGACTGTTTTAATCTCTCTCGCTCATCCTTTCTCGCAACCCTGTACCTGGATCTTTACATTCTGGTGTCCAACGTGGGGCATGAAGCTGGGTATCTCTCTCTGTTACCTTGCCTGTCCACTCATTTTCCTTTTTGAGAGCCCCTGATCCTTCCTTGCCCACTAAAAACTGGCTCCATTATGGTCGCTAGAAGCTGACCTGGGTCCTTCAAACTTAGTGACCTCATGATAGTATGGGGGGAGCTTGATTTCATCTTGAAATCAACACTGTATTCAATGGTAAACTCATTTTTATCTCTATCTATCATTCTATACAAGAAAGGACCAAAGGTGAAACCATAGCTGTCCATGAGTGGTAAACTTGAGGAGAGCCATGTAAACTGAAAAGTGCACAAAGGTCATGGAACTGTGAGTATGGAAATAATATACATTTTGTGAAAGTTATATGGCAGGTGTTAATAGCTCAAGAAAGATGAGCATTTTGTAAGAGTAATACAGTAGATGATAAATGCCAAGAGATGAACGTTTTGTAGAAGTAAATACGGCCGGTATTAAAAGCTCAAGGGAGATAAGCATTTGGTAGAAGTGATACAGTAAATGTTAAATGCCAAGTGACCTAAGTATTCAAAAACAAAACATAAATAAATAAATAAATAAATAAATAAATAAATAAATAAATAAATAAATAAATAAATAAATAATAGGTTACAATTTTTCTTAAAATGTTACCCTAAACTTATAAAAACTCTGGCATCTAGGAGAATGTAAGAAATCATCCAGAACTAGCATTTTTTCCCCAGTATCATGCTGGTTTTTAAAACCCTGCCAGATAGTTTCTAAGCTCCTGGGACTGGAAAACTTTACATAAGGTAATCTTATCAGATCAGCAATACCTGAGATGGTTAAGAACTTACCATGACTATAACATTCAAAAAACAGTAAAAATATAATGGTCTTAATGTAACTCAAAAATGCTGTCTAACATAGTTAGGTAATATAATCCTACCAAAAAAGCCTCTGAAAAATTTAATTAATTCTAACCAAAAAAGGCAGCCTGTCAGTAATGTGTGGCAATACATTCCAAATGAGAGTAAAACACAAAAAAACCCTCAAATTCTAATAAAAGTTTCACACAGTTTTATGATAAAGTATAAAGGACAGTAAAACAAAAGATCCCAAATAAAAAGGACAAAAATGCCTTAATTTACACTCTGATGTATGATAGGGCTAATTTTAAAGTAATGTCAGTTTCAAAAAATTACAAAAAGTGATACTGATAAGTGTATAAAAGTAACCCAAAATATCAACTTGCCACCTCTTTAGTCAAATGATTCAACCTGTAAAGAGCTTTCATGGCTTTTATAGCAGTTAAGTTAACAAAACTGGAGCCTAACTACTGCTTTTAAACTCAAAGCTACTGCTGCCTACAGCCCCACTCAGTACAGCTCTTCCCCAAAACACTGATTTTTGACCTAAAAGTCTCTTTAAAAAGTTGTAATCTTTCCGAAAAAACTCCTGCTGTTTATTCAGACAAAAGATCTAACTTAGTTCCCTCAAAACATTGAGGTTTAGTCATTAGCAAAAACAACATTTCTATTCAAGAATTGATAGTCCATTCTAACATTATTAACTGTAGTTTTCAAGATAAAATTAAGTTTATGCTAACACCATCCCTCTGGAAAGGAGGAGGGAGCAGTATGAATGCTTTCTAAAACAAAACCCAAAAAAAAAATTAATTATTCAGAGAATAGCTTTAAAAGGCCTGTGGCCATTACAATAGTTTGTTTAAAAATGTACCCAAAGCAATTAATTGACATAGGAGATTCTTCTGAGAGAGTTAAAATCAGCTAACAATAGTTATCTTTCATAAATTCTAAAGGGAAAACAAGGACACATACAATGTCTTTCTATCTGGTATAAAATAATGTCTACAAATGATTTAAAAGTCAGCTTAATTTTGTGCTCACTAGTGAGCAACTCTATTGAAAATCATTAAAGTCATAAAAATTCCTTCCACTTAAACCTATCCCAATACAATGGATAACTGATCAGCCAGTTTAAACTTCTTTTATTTTTAACATTTTATTTATTTATTTATTTATTATTATTATTATAAAGTTTATTCTGGTTGACAATTTAGGCCATAGATATGTACATGAAAATTCCATAAAAGGGATGAGTATGTGGGAGGTTAGGAGGGGTGGAGATGAGAGGGAGTGGTCAGGGAGGGAAGGTGGTGGGTGGTACCCAGGGAGTGCAAAGATGTGAAACACATACATTAAAAAAATAAATTAATTAAGAAAAAAAGGAATCACTACTATTTCCACACTGGGGAGAAGCAGCTCTCCTGCCTGCCTGGCACTATGCAGAATCCTCTCTTTTTCTTTCTCCATTCCCTAATAAACCTGTCCCTTTTTTTTTCTCTCTCTTTTCAAAATTTAATTTAAAGTTTTAAAATTCGCATATATATGTATATTTATGTTTCTATTACATTAGTCCATTATTGTGTACCCCAGGGCTTTCCCACTTCACTAACATTTGTTAACCATCCTGATCTTTTGTGCTCTTCACCTCCCCCAACTTCTTCCCCCTTCTCTCTTGCTCCGGGGTTCAGTCCCATTGATTGTTTTCATTCTTTCTTATGCATTAGTTTGTTTTTCCCTATATCCATCATATAAGTGAGACCAGTCTGTACCTCTCTTTTTCTTTTTGACTTATTTCTGCTAACATGAGTCTTTCTATTCCATTCAGGTTGCTGCGAATGACATGTGTTTGTCCTCCTTGATTGATGCATAGTATTCCATCGTGTATATGTACCACATTTTTTTCAGCTGATCATCTGTTTTGGGGCACTTGGTTTGTTTCCAAATCTTAGCAATTGTAAACAGAGCTGCAATGAACATACATGTACAGATGTCCTTTTGAATTAATGTTTTCGTGTCCTCTGGGTAGATTCCAAGTAGTGGGATTGCTAGGTCAAATGGAGAGTTCACTTTCAATTGTTTGAGGGTCCTCCACACAGTCTTCCATAGTGGCTGGACCAGTTTGCAGTCCCACCAGCAGTGTAAGAGTGTTCCTTTTTCTCCACATCTGCGCCAGCACTTTTTGTTGTTTGTTTTATTTATATGGGCCATTCTTACTGGTGTAAGATGGTATCTCAGGTGTGGTTTTAATTTGCATTTCCCTGATTATTAGTGATGTGGAGCATTTTTTCATATGTCTATTAGCCATTTTTATTTCCTCTTTGGTGAAGTGTCTTTTTAGTTCTCCCCATTTTTGAGTGGATTTTTTGCATTGTTTTTTTTGAGCTGTAGGAGCTCTTTGTTGATCTTTGTTATCAGACCCTTGTCACTTTCTGGAGGGCAAAAATTTTCTTTCAGTCAGTTGGGTTTCTTTTTTTGTTTATTGTTTCTTTTGCTGAACAGAAACTTTTCAGTTTTATATAGTCCCAGTTGTTTATGTTTTCCTTTATTTTTTGCTGTCTATAGTTGTTTCCCCAGTTTAAACTTCTAACCAAAAAAAAAAGTTAAAACAAGAAAGTAAAATTTTAACTTAAAAATAATTAAAGTAAAGCCAGTTAAAACCTAGTTTCAGTAAATGAAATTCACCAATATTTACAATTGCTAAAAATGTCAGAAAAGTAAAGATTGCTTCTTTTCAATTATCCTAGATAATACACACCAAAAGTTTACCTGTACTGTGGCTTCTGTTAATAATTTAACCTCAACATTTCATTATCAATAAAGAGTTCCTTTCCTAAAGATCAAAAGAAAAAAAAAACAGCCCTACAACTTATGGGACATTTGTTTTCCTACACAAACTATCCTAAATAAAAATAATCTTTCTCTCATTGAGTATCACTATATACATGTTATTTCACTACAAAGTCAAAATTTTGGGTGCTTAAAACATTTAACAGGAGGTTTAATAGTTCTCTATATAGTTAAAACCAACGGTATAAAAGTGTTTCTTGTGGCATGTTATGATAGTTTTTACTCTTGTTAACCAAGTTAAATAATAACACCGAAGTGCTCAAATAGCTCATTTGGTAAAACATAAGACTTTTAACTTCAGGGTCTTAGATTTGAGCCTCACAGTAATAACTAAAGTTATATATATTATACATTCAAAAAATTCTCCACAGTTATTACAAAAGTAGCCTTTGTTAAAGTGCTTTTAAAATTAAATTCATTTAACTTAAACAATTAGCTTTTTCAAGGGCTGGGCATGGTGGCACATGCTTGTAAGTGGCAGCCTAGGAAGCTTCATCCAGGGCCAGAGATCGTGGTTCAAGTCTTGCCAGGGGCATGTAGTGAGACTTAGTCCCAAAAAAATATTTATACATGGTGGTACAGGCCTGTAATCCCAGCTACCTGGGAAGCTGAGGCTGGGGATTGCTTGAGTCTGTGGTACCATGGGCAACATGAGCCTGCAGTTCCACAGGCAAAAATAGTGAGACTTAGTCTCAAAAAAACAAAATATAACAATAGTTCTGTTTAAAGTTACAAAGTTATTTACTATCTGTAATCATTTTGTTTTGTTTTGTCATTCCATCAATTTTATTTAATAAAATTATATAAGAAAATAGCTATAATTTAAAAATATTCTTAAAAGTTTTAATAATATTACATCTACAGTCATTGTTTTAGTTAACATAATTATATAAAAAACAAAGATTCTTAAAAGTTTTAAAAACAAAAATAATTCTTAAATAGGTGTAACAAAATCTTAAAGTTTAACCTAAGTCATTGTCATCAAATCTACTTATTTATTTAACTGTTTGCCTATTAGCATTGCTTTTAAAAAATACATAAATAATAATTTAGCTCACAGTTGACTGTGTTAATCTCTATCACTCATCCTTTCTTGCAACCCTGCTCCCAACTCTTTACACGTAGGTATATTTTAGACATGCAAAATGCAACTAATTTGTAATGATATTGATCCAGCTGTCCAGGACTTTGCTGCTCAGGTGGCCAAACTGACTCCCCATTGGTCTGATTTCTTTGGATGGATAAAATGTATTATAACTGTAGGAGGACTTCTTTAGCTAATGATATTCTGTTTTCCCATTATCATCCTTAACCTGTTGCAAACGTTAAAAACTATGGCAGCTGAACTCCATCATCTTAAGTTTCACCATTCAACTCCCCTCTGAGCACTAGCTAGCCAATGATGGGTAAGATTCAGAGCACTTTCAGTGATCAAGCAAAGACAGGGTTTGCAAATGTCCACTTTTGCTTTTCCCCAGGACAGGTCAGACACTGAAGGGGTTCTGAACAACCTAAGACAGGCACATTGGCTCTCTCAAGTTTGCTGTGGAAATAAAAAAAGGGGAGAGGGATGGCAGGAGCTGGGCTTTCATTATTTCTGGGGGCTCTCATTATATCTGGCTGCTCTGATAAGCTGCCGAGTATTTGCCTAATTGGTTACAGAGGAAAAAAGGCAGTATGACCATCACCATCTAGAAAGTAATCTTTGTGGAATACTTTGGCCACATTTGAGCAGTCTCAGGAAAAACTTGCTTTAGTTGGTCTCCTAGCAAAATATGCTTGTAACCATGTGACCCTGGATCAAAACTCCTTTTGTTAATAATTTCTTGATGCTTTCCATAAAAGTCTGATGCTGAATAAACTTAGGTTTATTCAGAGAGAGAGAGAGAGAGAGAGAGAGAGAGAGATGCTATGGGTCCTTCTGTCTGAGATTCACCTCAAGTGTCAATCCCTACCCACGCCCTCAGGGACCATTCGATCACATCATGGCTGGCTCATGATAAACATCTATATGCAAACAGATACAGCAACCTGGAGGAAATAGACAGATTCTTAGAAAGATACAATTACCCAAAATTGAACAAAAAAAAATAAGTAGAGAATTAAACAAACCAGTCACAAGCAGCAAAATTGAAGCAGTCATCAAAACTCTCCCTAAGAATAAGAGCCCAGGACCAGCTGTCTTCACAAATGAATTCTACCAGACATTCAAAGATGAAATAACACCTGCACTCCTAAAATTTTTCCAAAAAGTTAAGAAAGAAGGAAAATTGCCAACACATTCTATGAAGCAAACATTACACACATACCAAATCCAAATAAGGACAGCACCAAGAAAGAAAACTATAGACCAATTTCCCTAATGAACACATATGCAAATATCTTAAACAAAAATCCTGGCAAAACAAATCCAACAATGCATAAATATTATTCACCATGACCAAGTGGGTTTTATACCAGCAATACAGAGATGGTTCAACATCCGGAAATCAATTAACATAATAACCAACATCGACAAAGAGAAAAACAAAGACCATATGATCATATCAATAGATACAGACAAAGTCCAGCACACATTCATGATAAAAGCTCTTGAAAAACTGGAGATAAAAGGAATATACCACATTGTAATAAAAACCATCTATGACAAACCTAAAGCAAACATCATCCTAAGTGGGGGGAGGAAATAAAATCATTTCAATTAAGAGCTGGAAACAGGCAAGGATATCAACTCTTCCCAATACTTTTTAACATCATACTAGAAGTTCTAGCTAGGGCAATAAGGCAAGATGTGACATAAAAGGGATATAAATAGGAAAAGAGTAGTTGAAGCTATCATTATATGCAGATGACATCTAAAGAACCCAAAAAATCTACAAAAAACTTCTTGAAACAATAAAGCAGTTCCCTAAGGTAGACAGTTACAAAATCAACACACAGAAGTCAGTAGATTTCCTATACAAAAAAAAAGTCAAGCAGAAGAAGAAATCAAAAAAATCTCCCATTTACCATCACACCAAAAAAAAATTAAATACCTGGGAATAAACCTAACAAAACATGTGAAAGAACTATACAAAGAAAACTTTAAAACACTGCTAAAACACATAGAAGAAGACATAAGGAATGGACAGACATTCCCTGCTCATGGATTAGGAAAATTAACATCATCAAAATGGCCATCCTACCAAAAGCAATCCACATATTCAATGCAATCCTTATAAAAATTCCAATGACATTACCTGATGAGATAGAACAGAAATTACTGAATTCATATGGAATAACTAACGACCTTGAATATCAAAAATCCTCCCGGACAAAAAAAGTGAAAATGGAGGTATTACTATTGCAGACTTCAAAGTATACTGCAAAGCTATAGTATTAAAGCAGCTTGATAATGCTACAAAAACACACCATCAGACCAATGGAACAGAATTGAGTGCCCTGAAATAAAACCAAACATATATAGTCAATCTCTTTGACAAACTTACACTGAAACAAGGACAGGCTCTTCAATAAATGGTGATGCAAAAACTGGTTCAAGACAAGCAAAAAAATGAACCAAGATACCTCACTCACACCTTGTACAAAAACCAACTCAAAATGAATAAAAGACTTGTATGTCAGACCTGAAACTACAAATGTATAGAGGAAAACCTGGGCAAAACCCTCCAAAATTTACAATTCAGAAATCCCTTTCTGGATACAATAGATAACAAAAATGAAGGAAATCATAAACAGCTAGGACAAAATCAAACTAAAAAGTTTCTGTACAGCAAAAGAGGCAATAGACAAAACAAAAAGAAGCCCAACTGAATAGGAACAAAAATTTGCCCTCCACAAGAGTGATAAGGGTTTAATAACAAAGATTCACAAGGAACTCACACTTTAACAAAAACTTAACAAAAACAAATGAAGAAGCCCAGTCAAAAATGGGAAGAACTAAAAAGACACTTCACCAAAGAGGAAATACAAATGTGAATAGGCACATGAAAAAACATTCAATATTACTAGCAATCTGGGAAATGCAAATCTAAACCACAATGGGATACCACCTTACACTAATAAATATGGCCCACATAAAAAAAAAATAGAAATAACAAGTGCTGGTATGGACGTGGAGAGAAAGGAACAGGCTTACACTGTTGGTGGAGTGTAAAATGGTCCAGCTACTATGGAAATTAGTGTGGAGGACCCTCAAAATAATGAGAATGAAACTACCATTTGATCCAATAATTGTTCTTCTGGGAATCTACCCAAAAGAGCTCAATGCTTATACAAAGGGACACCTGTATTCAGATGTTTATAGCAGCACTATTTATAATTTTGCAGATATGGAAGCAACCCAAATGTCCCAAAACAGACAAATGAATGAAAAAGATGTGGTATGTACATGCAATGGAATATTACTCATCAATTGAAAATGACAAATTTGATGAATTTATGATAACATGGATGTACCTAGAAGAAATGTACCTAGAAGAAATCATTAGCAGAAACAAATCAGAAAGAAAAAGACAGAATTCAAATAGTTTTACTAATATATAGGAAATAGAAAAAACAAAGACCAGGAGGAAAAATCAAAACAAGCTAACAAGCAAACTACACAAGTCAGGGGTAGGGGGAGGGAAGGAATGGTCAGGAAGGGGAGGTGGTGGGTGAAACCTGGGGAATACAAAGATGTGAAATAAATATGTATGTATATACACATATATGTAAATATATGCATACATATGTATAAACTAAAAATAATTTGTGCTTTCTCAATTGCCTTGAATTGAACTTAAACTTTATATAAATCACTTATTTGAATCTCCTGTGTTATTAAATGTTACCCTCATTATTAGATCAGGAAATTAAGACAATGGGCATTAAAAGAGCCAATCATTAATTAACTGGACCAGTGAGTAATAATATATCCCTAAAAACTAAGGTGTACAATGAGAATTCCAATAATAATCTAATGTTTCCTTGTTTTAACCAAAAATAGTAAAACATAATGAAATATGTGAAACCATTAGCTGGAATCAGTAAAAGCAAATCTGTATAAATACATTTGCAAGACCTGCTTTCTCCACTGCATTTGCAAAGTCTCCTCAGTCTGGTGTATTCTGTCTAATCCACCCTGTCCCCATCAACTTTTGGATTCCTTGTCCAGATACAAAATATCAATTTCTAACATTATAACTGGGATTTTTGCTATCATCAGATAGATCCACCTTTAATGTGCTCAAGGAAATGTTTCTGTTCTGCAATGCCCAGGAAATGTTTTTGTTCTTCTTAGTGGGCAGTGAGGGCTGTTGTCTGTTTCAGGTTATTCCTGACTCTGTAGACACGACCACTTACAGAGTTCACTGAGCCTGTCCCTCATCCTTTGTACTCAGACCTCCTGGGCATCCTGGGCAAAATTTATTTCTGGAATAGACTGTGCTGAGCTACACACAATTAGTAGAAGAATCTTCAAAACTTTACTTAGCCTTGAGGTGATATGTCTTCAGATAATGGGGTTTATGATCCTTTGGAGTCTCTTAGAAATCACTCAGCTAAACTGATGGAAATGTATCTGCTTTATTTTTTTCTCCTCTCCATCCCTCAATTTCACCTGCTTGACTGATATTTTTAAAAATGATAGCTTGAAAAATGTGAATTAAGACTGCTTCTCTGGGGCCCAGGGAAAGTCAACTTGGAGGCAACCAGCCCAAGTGGGGCACAGACTGAGGCGAGGATTGAGTTTTACTGGCCCTGGGAAATCCAACTTGGCAGAGACAAGCTCCCACCCCAGCAGCCAGGGGGTGGGGGGCTCAGGTGAGAGTTCCAGCCAGCTCCCGACTACTTCCAGTTGCCAAGACCATAAGGGTATCAAACTAGAAATCAACAATGAAAAGAAAGCAAGAAGAAAATCCAACACTTGGAGACTGAACAGCATGCTACTAAATTAAGAATGTGTAATTGAAGAAATTAAAGAAGAATTTAAAACTTACTTCAAAACAAACAACAAAGAAGACACAACATTTCAAAACATCTGGGATGCAGCAAAAGCATATCTAAGAGGAAGGTTCATTGCAATACAGGCCCATATCAAAAACCAAGAAAATAACCAAAAAAACAACCTAATCTACCAACTTGAAAAATTAGAAAAAGACAATAAAAATCCCAAAACCCGGCAGAAGACAAGAACTAACAAAAATAAAAGAAGAAATAAATAACCTAGAAATCAAAAAGACTATGCAGAATATCAACAAAATGAAAACCTCGTCCTTTGAAAAAATAAATAAAATTGATACGCCCCTTGCAAAATTCACAAAGGAAAGAAGAGAGAAAATTCAAATAAACACAGAATCATAAAAGAAAGAGGAGAAATTCCAACAAACACAAATGAAACCCAAAAGTCAATAAGAGATTACTATGAACAACTATATGGAAATAAATACAACAATCTGAATGAGATGGACAGATTCTTAGAAAGATACAACTCCCCTAAAGTAAACAAGGAAGATATAGAGAAATTAAATAAACCAATCACAACCTTTAAAATTGAAGCAGCCATCAAAACTCTGCCTAAAAACAAGAGCCCAGGACCTGATGGCTTTACAAATGAATTCTATCAGATATTCAAAGAAGAAATAATGCCTGCACTACTAAAGCTTTTCCCAAAAAATTGAGAAAGAAAGAAAACTGCCAAACACATTCTATGAAGCAAAATAACTCTCATACCAAAACCAAATAAGGACAGCTCCAAGGAAAAACAAACTGTAGACCAATTTCCTTAACAAACATAGATGCAAAAATTTTAAGCAAAATCCTGGCAAAATGAATCCAATGATGCATAAAAAGCATTATTCACCATGACCAAATGGGATTTATTCCAGGGGCAAAGGATGGTTCAACATCTGGAAATCAAATCAATTAACATAATACATCACATCAACAAAGAGAAAAACAAAAACCACATGATAATATCAATAGATGCAGAAAAAGCGTTTGACAAAGTCCAGCATCCATTCATGATAAAGGTCCTTGAAAAATTAGGGATTAAAGGAACATACCTCAACATAATAAAAGCCATCTATGACAACCCTTTGGCAAACATCATCCTAAATGGGGAAAAACTAAAATCATTCCAGTTAAGATCTGGAACGAGGCAAGGATGCCCACTCTCCCCATTACTCTTTTACATGTACTCGAAGTTCTAGGTAGGGCAATAAGGCAAGAGAAAGATATAAAATAGATACAAATGAAGCTATCATTATATGCTAATGACATGACTCTCTATATAGATAAAAAATCCACAGAAAAATTGCTTGAAATAATAAACCAATTCAGCAAGGTAGCTGGATACATACTCAACACACAGAAGTTGGTAGCTTTCCTATATGCAAAAAGTCAAACAGAAAAATCAGAAAACCATCCTACTTACTATCACACCAAAAAAAATTAAATACCTGGGAATAAACCTAACAAAAAACATGAAAGAACTACACAAAGAAAATTTCAGAATGCTCCTAAAAGAGATAGAAGACATAAGGAAATGGAAAGACATTCCCTGTTCATAGATTGGAAGAATTAAGATCATCAAAATGCCATCCTACCAAAGACAATCTACAGATTCAATGCAATTCCAATAAAAATCCCAGTGACATTTTTTAAAGAAAGAGAACAAAAATTGCTGAAATTCATAAGGAATAACAAAAGACCTCAAATATCAAAAAGCCTCCTGACCAGAAAAAAAAGAGAATACAGGTATTACAGTTCCAAACTTCAAACTATACTACAAACCCATAATAATTGAAACAGCTTGGCACTGGTACAAAAACAGACAATCAGAACAATGGGACATAATTGAGTGTCCTAAAATAAAACCACACACACACACATACACACACACACACATACATATATATCATCAACTAATCTTTGACAAAGGAGTGAAAAACTTACATTGCAACAAAGGTAGCCTCTTTAATAAATGGTGCTGGGAAATTGGACTAAGACATGCAAAAATCTGGACCAAGACAACTCCCTCATGTCATGTACAAAAAAATCAGCTCAAAATAGATAAAAGACTTAGATGTCAGATCCAAAACAATAACATACGTAGAAGAAAACTTGGGCAATACCCTCCATGAATTACAATTCAGAAATCCCTTTCTGGAAACATCTGCAGATGGCAAAAAATAAGAAAAACATAAACAGATGGAACTACATCAAACTAAAAAGCTTCTGTACAGCATAAGAAACAATAGAAAAAACAAAAAGAAGCCCAAACAAATGGCAAAAAAATTTTGCCCTCCACAAGAGTGATAAGGGTTTAATAATGAAGATCCACAAGGAACTCACACAACTAAACAAAAGCAAAACAAGAAGCCCAATCAAAAAATGGGGAAAAGAACTAAAAAGACACTTCTCCAAAGAAGAAATACAAATGGCTAATAGGCACATGAAAATTGCTCAACATCACTAGGAATAGGGAAATGCAAATCAAAACCACAATGAGACACACCAGTAAGAATGGCCCACATCCAAAGAATGGGCAACAATAAGTGATGGCAAGGATGTGGAGAGAAAAGAACATTACTACACTGCTGGTGGGAATGTAAACTTGCCCAACCACTATGGAAAGCTGTGTGGAGTACCCTCAAATTAATGAAAATGGAACTACCATTTGACCCAGCAATTGCTCTCTTGGGACTCTACCCAAAAAAGACCTCAATGTGGGTACAAAGGGACACCTGTGCTCGGATGTTTACTGCAGCACTATTTATAATTGCAATGACTTGGAAGCAACCTAAATGCTTCCAAAACAGATGACTAGATGAAAAAACTGTAGTATATATACACTATGAATATTACTCATCAATTAAAAATGGCAAATTTGATGATTTTATGATAACATGGATGTACTTATAAGAAATCATATTAGCAGAAACAAGTCAAAAAAGAAAAAGACAAAAACCAAATGGTTTCACTAATATGTGGAATATAGGAAAAAATAAACAAAGCCATGAGGAAAAGTCAAAACAAGCTAAGCACCAAACTGAAGCACACAACTTTGGTCAGAGGGAGGAAGAAAGGTGGGGAATGGTGGGGAGGGGGGGGTGGTAAATCCCTGGAATTACAATTAAGTGAAATTTATATATAAATAGATTTTAAAAAATAAATAAAATGAATAAACATTAAATATAAAGATCAAGATGTTTGAATTTATATGTGGAATTAGGAGAAACTGAACAAAAACAAATTTTAAAAACCGATTTTTGAGAAAGCTAGCCATAAATCTGAGTTATCCAGGAGGGGAGGAGAAAAATAGAGAATGAAGAAAGATAAAAATAGAGAGAATGAAAAGGTGGGCAAAAATATTGTATTATGGTAGGAGACTGTGGGTATTTTGGTGGTAGAAAAGTTAAAAATATTACACCTAAGGGGAGAACTCTTTTATTATTAAAATATTAGCAAGGATGTAAAACAATGGTACGTCACTTAAAAAAAAAGATGCACATTCTAACTGTTGGAACAAGTAGTTACATATATGTAAAAAAGGGGAAGGATACCAGGTATATTGTGATATTTTGGATGTATAAGAATTAGGTCCTCGTATATACTAGAATGGTGTGTTATCATTCTTTTGCAGTCAGGTGTCCTGTTTCCCCAGAACCACATATTGAAGTGATTCATTTGTCCATTGTGTGATCTATTCTTCATTCTTATGTGATAAATTGTGTGTACACATATACATGTGTATATATATAAGATGTGTATATATACAAGATGCCATTGAGAAAAATATTATATATATAATTATATATATAATATATTATATAATATGTAATTGCATAATTATATAATCACAAATATAATTATATATATTATATAAATATAATTATATGATATAATCATGTATGATTATATTATTTATAATCATATTATGTATTATGGCATAATATATGATATAATATATAATTATATATATTAAATCCTATATATACAAAAAACAGATACCATTGAGAATATTATATAATATTATATAATTATATGATATGTATATAATTATATATTATTAATTATTTATGTATATTATATATAAATATATTAATATTCACATATTAATATGTTATATGATTGTATTATTATATTTATTACCATAATATATTATAATATAATAAAAGTATTATATTATATTATCAATATTTATATATTAATATAATATATCATAATTAACATGATTACATATATTATATATTATTAGTTATTATTTCTATATATATATTAATATTATTGATTAATTGTATATGATGGTATATATTATATAATATATATATAATTATATAGTATTATTATTGCATAATTAATATTATTCTCAATGGCATCTTAGTTTTTTGTATATAGGATCTTTTAAACATTTTTTATTTAATCCTAGATATTTTATTGTTTTCTTTCTATTAAAAATGTTTTGTTTTCTTAATTACTCTGATAGTTTACTGTATGTAGAAATGGAAGAAATGGATGTAGAAATGGAAAGGAATTTTATGTGTGTATTGTTCTGCAACTTTAGTGTATTTGTTTATGCTTCTAATAATACTTTCGTGATGCTTTCAGGTTTGTTTGTTTCTTAACATATAGTATCATCATCTCCAAACGGTTACAGGCTTGCTTCTTCCTATATAATTTGGATACTTTTTCTTTCTTTTTCTTGCCTAATTGATCTGCCTAAGAATTCCAATACTATGTTAAACAATATTGCTAAGAGTGAACACATTTGTCTTATTCCTGATCTTATAGGAAAACCTGTCAGTTTTTTAACATGAGTAAATTGTAGCTGTGCATTTTTTTCATACATAGCATTTATTATATTGAGTTGTATTTATTCTGTACACATTGTATTGAAGCATTTTATCATAAGTGAATACTCAAATATAGTAACATGCTTTTTCTGTATTTGATGTTGTATGATATTTCTTTTTTACCTTTTTTATTTTTTTAATTTATTTTTTAATAATTAAAATTTTGTGGGAAGAAGACAAGTTACATAGATAGGTATACATATTACAATACCATAGTTACCAAATTATAACTATGCAAAATAATGTATTATTAATATACTGATGTGTGATTTAAAAGTTTCAAATACCACTGGTATGGCAAACATCTGATGCAGTGTGCTAATTATTATTTCTAGAAATGTATAATGGGGAATGATATAAAAGATATATCCACAGAGAATGTCAACTATTTCTGTGGTGGCTGTTCTTTTTTTTTTAATTTAATTTAAAATTTTTTTAGATCTGCATATATATGTGTACTTATATTTATACTACATTATTGCATTATTGTGTACCTCTGGGCATTCCCAATTCACTAACACCTGTTAACCGTCCTGTTCTTTTGTGCTCTTCACCTCCCCCAGCTTCTTCCCCCTCCTCCTCTCTTGCTCCATGGTTCAGTCCCATTGATTGTTTTTATTTTTTCTTATTTGTTTGTTTGTTTTTCCCTATAGCCATCATATAAGTGAGACCATCCTGTATTTCTCTTTTTCTTTTTGACTTATTTCTGCTAATATGAGTCTTTCTAATTCTATCCAGGTTGCTGTGAATGATATGTGTTTGTCCTCCTTGATTGATGCATAGTATTTCATCGTATATATGTACCACATATTTTTAGCCAATCATCTGTTTCGGGGCATTTGGTTTGTTTCCATATTTTGGCTATTGTAAACAGAGCTGCAATGAACATGCACGTAGAGGTGTCCTTTTGAATTAATGTTTTCATATTCTCTGGGTAGATTCCTAATAGTGGGATTGCTGGGTCAAATGGTAAGTCCACATTCAATAGTTTGAGGGTCCTCCTTATGGTCTTCCAAGGTGGCTGGACCAGTTTGCACTCCCACCAGCTGTATAAGAGAGTTCCTTTTTCTCCATATCCGTGCCAACATTTGTTGTTGTCCGTTTTATTTAAATGGGTCATTCTTATTAGTGTAAGATGGTATCTCAGGTGTGGTTTTAATTTGCATTTCCCTGATTATTAGTGATGTGGAGCATTTTTTCATATGCCTATTAGCCATTTTTATTTTCTTTTTGGTGAAGTGTCTTTTTAGTTCTTCTCCCCAATTTTTGACTGGGTATTTTGTTTTATTTTTGTTGAGCTGTAGGAGCTCTTTGTTGATCTTTGTTATTAGAACCTTGTCACTTGTCTGGAGGGCAAAAATTTTCTCCCAGTTCGTTGGGTTTCTTTTTGTTTTGTTTATTGTCTCTTTCACTGAACAGAAACTTTTTAGTTTGATATAGTCCTAGTTGTTTATGTTTTCCTAATTTTTTTTTTGTCAGCCATAGTTGTTTCCCAAAATGGATTTCTGAGGTGAAATTCATGAAGGGTTTTGCCCAGGTTTTCTTCTATGTATTTTATGTTTGTAGGTCTCACTTTCAGGTCCTTTATCCATTTTGAGTTATTTTTTATACAGGGTGTGAGGGTATTGTCCTGGTTCATTTTTTACGTTATGATCCAGTTTTCCCAGCACCATTTACTGAAGAAGCTATCCTTGTTCCAGGGTATGTTTTTTGCCCCTTTATCAAAGATTAGTTGACCATATATGTGTGGTTTTATTTCTGGATATTCAATTCTGATCCATTGGTCTGTTTGTCTGTTTTTGTGCCAGTACCATGCTGTTTTTAGTATTACGGCGTTGTAGTATAGTTTGAAGTCTGGAATAGGAATACCTCCATTCTCTCTTCTGTTTGTCAAAAGGGCTTTGGCTATTTGGGGTCTTTTGTTGTTCCATATGAATTTCAGTAATTTTTGTTCTATCTCTTTAAAATATGTCATTGGGATCTTTATTGGAATTGCATTGAATCTGTAGATTGCCTTTGGTAGTATGGCCATTTTATTAATGTTGATTTTTCTGATCCATGAACAGGGAATGTCTTTCCATTTTTTAACATCATCTTCTATTTCTTTTAGAATGTTTTCTAGTTTTCTTTGTATAGGTCTTTACGTCTTTTGTAAGGTTTATTCCCAAGTATTTGATTTTCTTTGGTGCAATGGTAAATGGGGTGTTTTTATTTTTTTTGACTTCTTCTTCTGATTGATTCTTTGCATATATGAATGCTGTTGACTTTTGTGTGTTGATTTTGTATTCAGCTACCTTACTGAATTGATTTATTATTTCAATCAGCTTTTCTGTTGATTTTTCTGGTTTCTCTACATGGAGTATCATATCATCCGTGTATAATAACTTTATTTCTTCTTTCCCTATTCAGATTCCTTTTATGTCTTTCTCTTGCCATTTTGCCCTAGGTAGGACTTCCTGAACTATGTTGAAAAGGAGTGGAGTGGGCATCCTTGCCTGGTTCCAGACCTTAATTGAAATGGTTTCAGTTTTTCCCCATTGAGGATGATATTTGCTGTGGGTTTATTGTATATAGCTTTTATTATGTTGAGGTATGTTCCTTTTATACCAATTTTTTCCAGGACTTTCATCATGAAAGGTTGCTGAACTTTAACGAATGCTTTTTCTGCATATATTGATATGATCATATCATATCAGTGATCAATGATATGGTGGATATTGTTGATGTGGTAGATTATGTTGATTGATTTTCGGGTGTTGAACCATCCCTGGGATGTTTGTACCACTGGGATGAATCTCACTTGGTCATGATGGATTATCCTTTTTATGCAATGTTGATTACGTTTGCCAGGATTTTGTTTAGAATATTTGCATGTGTGTTCATTAGGGAGATTGGTCTATAGTTCTCTTTCTTTGCACTATCTTTATTTGGTTTTGGAATTAGTATAATGTTTGCTTCATAGAAGGTATTTGGTGACTTTCCTTCTTTCTCAATTTTTTCAAAGAGTTTTAATAGTACCAGTGTTAGTTCCTCCTTGAAAGTTTGGTGGAATTCTTTTGTAAAATCATCTGGACCTGGGCTCTTGTTTTTAAGGAGAGTTCTGATGATTGCCTCAATTTCCCGGCTTGTGATTGACCTGTTTATATTTTCTATTCTTCTTTGTTCAATTTTGGATGACTGTATTATTCTAGTATTTTGTCCATCTCTTCCAGGTTGCTGTATGTGTTTGCATATAGATGTTCGTAGTAGTCTCTAATTATCTTTTGGATTTCTGCTGTGTCTGTTGTAATATCTCCCTTTATATTTATGATCCTGTTTATTTGAGTTTTCTCTCTTCTTTCTTTGTAAGTCTTGTAAGCGGTTTGTCAATTTTATTTATTTTTTCAAAGAACCAGCTTTTGGATTTGTTTATCTTCTCAGTGGTATTTTGGTTTCTATTTCATTAATCTCTGCTTTTATTTTTGTTATGTCTTGTCTTCTGCTGGGTTTTGGATTTTTTTTGTTGCTCTTTTTCTAAGTCCTCAAATTGGGAGATTAGAGGTTTTCATTGGGCTATTTCAATTCCTTTTATTTGGGCCTGTATTGTTTTGAACTTTCCTCTTAATACTGCTTTTGCTGCATCCCACACATTTTGGAAATTTGTGTCATCATTGTCATTTGCCTCCATGTAGGTTTTAATTTTTTCTTTGATTTCCTCTTTTACCCAGTGATCTTCTGGAAGCCTGTCTCCATGTAGTGTCTACTCTCCTTATTTTCTTTTCATTATTGATTTCTAATTTGATGCCTCTATGATCAGAGAAAAAGGTTGGTATTATTTTAACGTTTGTGTATTTGTTCAGGTTTGTCTTGTGGCCTAACATATAACCATTTTTAGAGAATGAAACGTGTGCATTTGAAAAAAAAGTGTATTCTTTTCCTTGGGGGTGTAGTGTCCTGTATATATCTATTAGGTCCATTTGGTCTAGCTCTTCCTTTAAAGGTTTTGTTTCTTTGTGTAGTTGCTGTTTTGTTGATCTGTCTTTTGTTGAGAGTGGCGTGTTAAAATCTCCTACCACATATGTATTCTAATCAATATTTGATTTCAGTTCTACTCGT
>PVHY01017700.1:0-30778 GCA_004024945.1 Uropsilus gracilis
TTTCTTTTTGACTTATTTCTGCTAATATGAGTCTTTCTAGTTCCATCCAGGTTGCTGCAAATGACATGTGTTTGTCCTCCTTGATGGATGCGTAGTATTCCATCGTGTATATGTACCACATTTTTTTAGCCAATCATCTGTTTGGGGGCATTTGGTTTGTTTCCAATTCTTTGCAACTGTAAACAGGGCTGCAATGAACCAACATAGTAATCTTAATGAGCGGTGCAAGTTTCTCCTGAAATACTAAAGTTGAACAAAAAATGTATTCTTTCAGACATTTTGTGAAGATTTAAGAGCTACTCACATAAGAAAAGGATTACTGAGATTTGATATAAATACATTAAAATTAGTGTTAGATTTTATTAGATATATATAGTAATAATAAGGCTCCAAAAAGCAAAACTTTCAGTATATATATTTCTATACAGATACAGAGAATCACAGATATTTTCATGAGGCACTTTTTATGTTTTGAATCAGTCATGGTTTTTGTTATTTATCTTTAAAAATATTTCATTTTGAAATAACTACAGAATCACAAAAGGCTACAAAGACAGAACAGAGATTCCATGAGCAAACATAAACCCTGGTAAACAAAAGTCATTTTTTCCTAAGAATGCTCTGAGAAGCATTTTCAGCTCTGAATTTGTAATTGTGAAGATTCTTTCCACAGAACTTGTCTTGAGATAATGAAGTCATATATCAAAGCTCCACCAACAAAACTCAATTTTCCCCAGAAGTCAGAAAAATGGGTTTTCTTAGTTTAAATAAACATACTCTGCTTATCTCTACTGTCTATTCAAATACGTGACAGTGCTAACTAAACAGTATTTAACCTCTTGACACCATCTCCATATGCCAGGCAGGAATTCATTTTTAATATCTCACTTCTCCTAATCTGTTATCCATGTTAATCCATTGTGTCCCCTGGGTACTTAATCATGAAAGCAACCATAAAACACCTTCTTAAGATCAAATGACTCTTTAATCCATTTACTTACAGCATCCTAAGTTACAGAAAATTAATCAGAAGTGTAAGTGGGCCACTACTCCAAGTTTCTCAAGGAACCTGTTAACAAGGTAACAAATTGGTAATGGCTTATGTGCCAGGTGGGTCAAAAAGTGGAACAAATCACCTTGGTTGGTTGCTTTTCCCTATGCTCTTCATTCTAACTTAGCTCTCACTGCTACATGGCCTGCATGCCTTTCTAGAGTCCCACTGATGAATTAACAAAACTTAGCCATCCTGCAAGTTTACTGGACTTTAAACTTTCCTGTGAGGGAGCCATTAATTCTCATTCTCCCTTTTGCATCAGGTTAACAGAAACCATTTAAGGAAAGTACCCTAGGTCTTTGAACTCTCAAAGAAGCAAGAAAACAGTAAATTTCATTAAGCAAAGGCACTGTGTTCCCAGCTAAGTTTCACTTTGTCCTTATTCATGTCCTTTTCCTTCATTACTGGGGAAATGTATCAGATTACCTCCAAATGGTTATAGACATGGGTGGCAACTTTGAAACCTCTTAGCCTCAAGAAAGCCCCAAGGTCATTACTATATAGTTTTCCCTGTATTTTTTTTTTTTTTCAGCCACTCAGGTAAGAGAAAGGATAATCATTTCTGAGCAACTCAATAAAAGAAATTGAGGTTCTACATCAACTAGAAATGCTATATTGGTATTATCCTTTATAAGGATTTTCCTTTGCTAGAGGAACTGGATTAACTTGAGCATTAGAAAAACTCCTGCCTCTGATCACGAGAAGCAACTTTTAAATTATTCATTATGCAGTAACTAAGTGTTCTTTGGGTAAGGGAAAAAGCACCTTCTTCTAAGTGAAAAAAAACAGACTTGGGAGAAGAGTGAGTAGTGAAGGGGCATGGATAAACTGACTTCTGAGGACTGGAACAAAGCAGTTATACTCCATGCTCTTGCTGTCTGCTGGAAATGGGTTCAGTCTGACTTGGGATGTGAGCAGGGTACAGAGAAAGAAAGATGCTGCTTCCTTTACAAGAAAGGTTGTATTGAAGTATAAAGTATGTTGATGCACAGAAACCTAAGAAATAAGCCCTATGGGGGGTGGGGTAGGAGTCTAGATAAACAACCCCTGATTTATTGACTTAGTTTGCGGATATGCAGCCCAGTTTCTCCTTGAATTTTCCTCATTCTATCTTTGCCAGTTCAGGCCATGTACTACCACCAATGACAACCCACCAGGAAGACCATGTAAAGTGTATATAAATCTTTAACTTACCAGTAGGGGCACTCAACCTTTGGATATGAACCTGCTGAGTCAATACCAGTACTAAGAAACCCGTTTCTTGGCAGCCCTGGTGTCTTTGTCCTCTTTCCTTGATTGCCTTGGTCAGGGTATGGTCTTCATACCCTGAATGCCTGCTTTCATAATTGGTGCATGGTTGGGAAGTGAACCCGGGCCTCCCACATGGTGGGCAAGAATTTTACCACTGAACCACCAATAGTTCTAATTCTTCCAATTTCCTGCTTTCAGCATGACCCTCTCGGGGCTCTGGGACTAGAGAAGAATCTGGTTGAACCATACCCAGAGAAAGATTTAAGGTAAGAAAAGGCTGTTGTATGCACTAAATATGTGTGCTCCTCCGAAATTCACTTGTTAAAAATCCTTTCCACGACTGTGATAATAGCAGGAGGTGGAGCTTAATCACCTTTGGAAAGTGATTAAGCTATGAGGTTATGAGCCTCATGGATGGATTCATATTGTCATAAAACAGGATTCTGGTCTTGGAATTTCTAGACTCCAAAATGGCAAGAAAATTAATTCATGTTGCTTAAGATACCCAACATGTTATTTTATCATCTAAATCTGAGCTGACTAAGACAATGAGTGTCTTAGTGCTGAGAAGAGGTCATAATAGAGACAGGGTATAACCAAGGAAGTATTCTGGGATCACAGAAACAATGAGTCTAGCCAGAATTTGTAAGCCCTTAAATCCTACTCCAGGGAGTAAGTCTCTATGAAAACTACCATCATGACAAAAGCTAAAGAGTTGACACTGAGCCTTCAGAAGGAGCCGCACAAGACCAAGTTTACATCATGACACCCATCACCAGTCATATCTGTTTCTCCATGAGCACTCAGGCACCCAGTGATCACACTGCCTTTACTCATCCAGACTGGTTGAGCTCCTGCTCACTGTCCAACACTGTCCAAGACATGTCTCTGTGATTTACAAGAATCTGATGTTTGAACAAAGTCTCCACCCATTCACTAACAATATAACCTTAGGTAAGTTGTTTAATGATAGCAATATATAAACTTGGCTTCAGTACCTTCCTGTTAGGTTTGTGGTGAGAATTTAATGAAATAACAAGTAGAAGACATCTGCACAATGCTTGCTAAAATGCTCATTTGATCTCCCAGGAAAGAGTAGTAGAGGGAGTGTGTGTAAGTGGGAGCTGGACCACCATAGGGAGGGAAAGGAAGCTCTGAAAGACAGTCTAGAGAGCACCTAACTCTCATGGTACCACCTTTCTTATGAGTGAGACTTAAGAGTTAGTTACCAGGGTGACTTTAGTGAACCACAACAGCATCTCAGCTGCCTGCAGCATTTCTGCTTATGCTATTGATTAAACAGTCAAGGGAGAATATTCACAATAAGATAGTATTTCTAGCTGTTGTTTAAAGCAGCATTTTTTTTATTATTGCCACTTCCCTTCCAATTGTTAGTGGTCTTAATGGAATTGCAGTAGTAACGTTGTCCCAGGGTGATGGGCTACCACAAGTGAATAATATCCCTGATTCTGTTTCTTTTATTAAAAAACAAGTGGCACACAGGCTCATCTCATGAATGTTAATGAGATCAAGATCATCACCCAATGGGAAAAACGTGCTCTAATTGAGTTGTAAGAAAACGTGCCTTGACACATCAAACGAAAGAAAATCAATAGCCTTCAAAAGATTAGCGTTCTTTGGAGCTGGGTGGGACAAAAGAAGTAATACAATTTTTTCTAAAGAGTGTTTTTGGGAAAAAAATTATTTTTCAAAATATCTTCCTCCATATATAAAGTGGGTTCTTATAAATGTTTTAGTTTCTTTTCAATGAAGTGTCACAGTGATTTGACCCAATGTTGAGTGAACACTAGGTTTCAGTCTCATTACACACATTCTGCAAATTTGCTTAATGATCAGCTGGATATTTTCCTCAAACACTTGACATCTTCCTAAATGGGAATCAGGCCAGGGTAATTACTTAATCTTTATAGACTTAGTTCCCCACGCCTCTTCCCTCCCACCACAACCAAGTGACTCTGACCAGCTTGGTGCCCCATGCCCTTTATCATGTGCCCTTCCCAAAGGGAAATCAGATTCCTTCCTCTTTTCTCTTTTATTCTATCTTAGCATTAAGAACAATTTACTTGGATTGTACAAAATGACAACATTCAGGTCAAACTGAGTTAGCAAATGCTCCCCATGCAAGACAAACAATATGATGATACAGACAACTTGAGCAGGCACTTGACCAGAAGACCAAGTGAGGTATTTGCAGTAGATCATTGACTAGCACATCTTGCCTTCTAGTGTGAACCAAGCAGTAGCACTGTAGCTTGCAAAAATTTAATGTCACATGTCAGCAAGTTGTTTTATTAGCCTTGTGACCCTGGGAAAGAAGAAAGTCAGAGAAGAGGGGGCCATGTATGTATGCCACATGCCACCTGGAATAAAAGGAAGTCAAAATTTCTATTTTACTAGAACAGGTTCCTACAGGCAAGACTATATTTATGCTCATTCCTCTTGGCCAGTAGATAGTAAAGCACAAATTACATGGAGCTGTATTGTTTAAATGACTGCACCCAGGATCAGAGGTTGGAATACTTCTGTAGTCATTGAGAGGGTGTGACAAGATATGAAATCTTTCTTTATAAATGTGTTTCAATATGTTATTGGCATCAAATCACCCAGCTGATATGCCTGACAAACACTTTCCATTGTTTCTCTACTCATAAACAAAGGGAATAGTTTGAAAACCCAGCAAACAAGAGTGGCAAGGGGATGCATGTAGTTTCAGATATTGCCATGGTGGGTTCTACTATAGCTAAAGTATTTTATCTCATAGGTTCCTTTAAATGAAAAGTGCATATATAGCATAGTTCTAGCCAATGGCATATAAGAAAGGGTGACTGGATAGAATTGGTATATAGGAATATAATTCAGAAATAGAATAGTATTCTATTCAGGATAGAATAGTAGTCAGGAAAGTTTTTCCAAGTGTCAGTCTCCTCTAACACAACTTCTCTCATTTCCCTCAACACTTGTCCCTCCCTTCTTTTCTTCCCAAAAACAGGTATGATACCTGAGGGTAAAAGAATCATCTGGAGGCTATGAAAATGAAAGTCACATGCTAGAAATAGAGGAAAGGAAAATAAATAGCAGAAGGTCCTTGATGACCCTTGGAACTCCTTTATTTATCCAGGATTATCTAACTTCAGACCTTCAGTTCAAGTGGCAGATAAACCCCTTATTTGTTTAATCTAGTTAGGTGTTCTGTTACCTGCAGCTCAATGCAACCCTAACAGATACTCTTACTTTGTGCACTCATTGTATGCTAGTTTAGCCCTGTGGTTCTGCCATTTATCCTCATGACAGCATTTCGTTTGTATCTGTCTTGGTTGATAATTCATGGATCTCTTTTATTGATAAGCTATTAGATCAAATCTGCAAGGCTACCTACTAATAGCAAATCACAGCGATTACTTAAACTTAATTTGCTCACTGAATTCTGAAATCTCCTTTACCATTACCATTTCTTAACATGGTGAGATAGAGTTTGTCATATTTTCCTGGGTTTATTCTAAATTTCATTTTTATTCCTAACACTCCACATCACTCACAGAAATAAAGTTCTTACAAATGTCAAATGGAGATTGCCATAGAGACCCTTCACCTATTCTTTCAACCACAAGACTATCTTTAAGTATCATCTTTTACATGACACCCTTTGCAAAGGCCACAGTTTTCAATCAGAACTCTGATAAGGTACTCCACAAGATAGTTGAAGGACAACAACTCCTGCTAAAGGGTCATAAATATTTGATGGTCTGATCTTAACTGTTCCTAAAGATAAAACCACTTTGTACAGTATCAAATTGTCCCTAAAGACTCTTCTATCTGAATAGTTGGTTCTATGTACTTATCATTTGTGGCATCCCACTTCCCCTTGAGGTAACCAGCATAGTCAATAGGAAGCAATCTGTCAAATATATTACATGCTATTTATTTGAAATTTTCTTAAAACCACTGGGTGCAGAGGCTGGGTATGGTGGCACATGCCTGTAAGCGGTAGCCTAGGAAGCTGCAGTCAGGGCCAGGGATCGTGGTTCGAGTCCCGCAGGGGGCACGTAGTGAGACCTAGTTTCAAAAAAATATAGCTGGGCGTGGTGGCGCACACCTGTAATCCCAGCTATCTGGGAAGCTGAGGCTGGGGATTGCTTGAGTCTGTGGTACCCCTGGCAACATGAACCTGCGGTTCCATGGGCAAAAATAGGGAGACCTAGTCTCAAAACAAAACAAAAGAAAACCACTGGGTGCACATGCAATATGTGTGAAGTGAGTGACTGAGACACAAACAACTTAGGACTGTAAAATCATCTCAGCGAGAAGACAAATATTGCTCAAGCAGAAACAGCACCTTTCTAGAAATAACATCAGGAAAGAGAAAGTAATAATAGCTCACTGTTAACTGGCAATACTCTATGCCAGGCTGTTCTGAGCAATTTGAATATAACAGCTCATTTAATCTTCACAACAGCTCACATTTTCCTCACTATACAAATGAAGACACTAAGGCATAGGCAAGAAATAGTGGAGCTGAAACTGGAAATCAGGAAAATAATTCTTAAATCCATGTCTTCACCACTCTGCTGTCTGTGGTAGACAGATCCTAAGATGGGGCCCCACAATACTTTCTTCCTGGTTTATTTGTACCCTTATGTAATCCCCTCTCCTTGGATGTAGATAAGATCTGGGCCTTGATTTGTGGGGGGGGGAGGGGGTTGTTTGTTTGAGACTAGGTCTCGCTATGTTGCCTGGGGTACTGCAGACTTAAGCTGCCCAGGGTACCATGAACTCAATCAATCCCCAGACTCAGCCTCAGCCTGCCAGGTAGCTGGGATTACAGGCACCTGCCATGGCACCCAGTTGCTTTTTTTGAGACTAGGTCTCACTATGTTTCCCGGGGTAGTCTCAAACCTGCGAACTCAAGCGATCCCAAGCCTCTTGCCTCCCAAGACTTGGACAACAGGCACACACCACCATGCCCAGCTGGTGCCTTTGTTTTATCCAATAGAATATAGCAAAGATAACCAGATTTGCTTCTAAGATTGTGTTACCAATGGAACTGAGAATAGTATCTGACCAAAAGCCAAAAATGGACTGAGTCCCTCCATATGACAACCTTCAGAACTGAATTCTCCCAACACCATATGAACTTGGAAATGGAGTTCTCCCCAGTTAGTTTTAGATGAGACTGGAGCCACAGTCCATAAACCTTGTGAAGGCCCCTGAAGCAGACCCAGCTCATCCAGACATGGACCATAACCCACAAAAACTATAAGATATTTAGTGTGTATTTTAAATGACTAAATTTACAGTAATCTCTTATGCAGAATAATACTGCCTCATGTTGTATGTAGCCCTTATTTAGGGATAAAAAATTGGCCCATCAGATTGTCAGTAAGAGAAAAATGAAATTAGGATAGTTTCTGGTTTCAAAAAATGTAGTAATGGGAGTCTAGATGGATGTGTGGAAACAAATCAATGTGATGTCTGTGAGGAGTGTGTTCACTAATCTCAATCCCAGTACTCCCCTTCTGACCCTGTTAATAACTGACCTTAAGCCTATAGAGAAAACTGCTGGGAGAGAGAAGACTAAAGAAGAGTAAAGACATTACCTTTTATCATTCTGAAGTAATTTGCAACATCTCAAATAGTTTCTAAACTGTTGACTTTTAAGAACCATATGTTTTTTGCCGTCATGTTGTATTATGTGCAATGGGTAAGCACTAAGGATCTGAAGAGCTAAGAAAAGGCTAACAGTTCCAGATCAGAGAAACCCAGACCCAGGGAGGTGTCTGCTTGGACCAAAGCAAGCCTCTGAATGTAGGACATCAACGCAGATGTGCAAGATTTTGGCCAGGCTCCAAGGATCAGACAGGTATCTAAGGTTGGGTTAAGTCATTGGATCAGCACCAAAGGGAAAGTCATTGAGTGGAACATAGGAAAACAATGAGAGTGTGACAAAAGAACAAATTACTTAGAAACACCAAATAATAAGCCCAATGCACCAGCAGAAGGAGAGGTGTTTATAACCAAAAGTTCCTCCTGGTCTCAGCCCAAGCAATGCCCACCTTAGAACATATCAGAAAACAATCCTTAAGCAAAGTTTGCTCAAAATCTGATCCCCATCAGAGAAGTGGGTAATGAATGACCTTAACTGGGGCAGACAAGAGGTGTGGCTGTTGATATTTGCCCACTAGATTTACCTTATAGATTGGCACAATGATCTTCCTGGATATTTCTTTCAGAAATGGAGATCCTAAGTGTTTAGACCTTAAGGTCATCTCACCATATCATCTCAGTTAATAGATGCACAGAAAATGGAAACCCAGAAAGGTCAGCAAATGTCCAAGCTCACAAAGCTGGTGAGTGGCAGTGGCAGAAGCAGAGCCTCAGTGGGGCACTCTTTCCTACATACCATTAATAAGTGGGGATTTGGGAGCTTGAGCATTCAACTTGATGCAGACAAGCTACATTGTGTAGCTAGCTAAGTGCTAAATTGCAAAGACAGGCTGTAAATGCTAGCGGAGTTCAGAAGATAAATGAAAGGGTGCTAGGATAATTAGCGAAGACTCACCAGAAGTGCACTGAGTCCATGAAGAATGAGGTGGAGCTAGATGTTTTTCTAAGCAAGTCCTAATTTAATAAGAATCTCTAATCTCCTTAGGAGGACCTTTTAACATTCTAACATCTCCCTAAATCTCCCCTTTTCTCATCTTCCAAATGTGTGTCTAATATATTAATCACAGAGATTTAAAATACAGGAAAAATACCAGTTTCTTATTTCTGACAATCATCAAATGCATAGTACTCATTTACATCCATGGCTTCTTCATTCCATACCTTCCAGTTTTGTTTGATGAAGCTTGAATCATCAGGTTGTGTGAGCAAGGAATCACTATTCCCAGCCGGTTGGCCAATGTCTGCTTTACCTGCACTACTGACTGGATACTTTACTGAGAGAAAGAATTCTAGCATTTTACTCTTAGGGTAAAAGAGGTAACTATAAATCTAGAAGCCACCATTCTGTGGGTAGCAGGTCTTTGTTCTTGCTTGCTTCTAAGAGCTTTCTCTTTGTTCATCATGACTGGCAGTTTCATTACATCTTCATTTTACTTTTTTCTCACTTCCTTCAGATCTCTGCTTACAAACCACCCCTTCAGAAAGATTTTCCTTGATCCTGACCTAAATACCTCTTCTGAAAGTCCTTTACTGCAAATTATCCTTTATAGCACTTATTTACACATGAATGTGTCTTCATATATAAAGCAAGCATGTATTATGTTATACAAGCCCATTATATATGTATGTATTTCCCCCACTGAATCCTTAGTACTGAAAACACCACCTGACAATAAATCGTTCAAAGAATATCTGCTGATAAATGAACAAACATCCCCGGATTTAGGATCTAGGCCTGTTATTGAATTTATCCCACTGAGCACTTAGTTCTGAGTTCTTTCAACATTACCACTCTCAGTCTGGCAACATGTTCTATGTCCTACAGTAAGTACGTAGTCAAAGGGTTAAAGACTCTCCAGAGAAACATAACCAGTAGGGTGAATACAGAGGGAAAGAGAGAAGCTGATTTTAGAATGGGCTCATGTCATTGTGGAGTCTTGGTAAGCCCAAAATCTGTGAGTAGACCCCCAGGTTGGTGATCCAGAGACAAGTTGCATTCCAGTTCATAGGCAGACTGCTGGCAGGATTCTCTCTTCTTCCAGAGACTTCAGTATTTTTCTGTCAAGGCCTTCTTTTGATGAGATGAGGTCCACCCATCTTATGGAAAGCTATTTGCTTTATACAAAGTCTACTGAATCAAGTGTTAAATTCATCTTAAATGTATTTTCATAGATGCATATGCACACAGAATGCTTGCTCAACATCTGGAACTCAGCCGCAATCAAGCTCTCACATAATATTCTGCTTTTGCTTGGTTGCCCAACTTGTGAAGTTGCTTGTTTCCACTATTCTCCCCACATCTTAGCTCATCCATGGAATTATCCATACTTAAATGGCTTCTTGCTGGAAGTGGGTCATCAGGTGGAGGAAAGGATCTACAGCCCTTCCCAATCATCCCTGGAGCTCTATGTCCAGGGTTGCTTGGACCCTGTGGTTCCATGCCCATTCTTACCACCATGAGTTTCCTTTGTATTTAGGTTCACAGAGGCTTTCCTATGTTTAGAGTGGGGGCTATGATTTTTTTTAAGCAGTATTTCCATCAGACACTTGGAGGAGAGAGTAAAAGCATTTGTACATGTTTCTCTGGCATCTGGCTGGAAGTTGGTAGGAATCACAGGTTTAAGAAAAATCGAATATCTTCCTGGTAGAGCAAAGCTGGGGCACAGATAGAAGTGAGCATGTCACAAGCAAAAGAACACTAAGAGTCCTTCTTGAACATTCTAGTATGTTCTGCGGCCTGCTGGGGGCTGTTCAAGATGCTAGCAATAGTAACATACAAGACATGCATACCCCTGGTTTCACACAACTGGAGTGAGCATGTGACAGCATGGAAAGAGGGCTTGGAATCTACAGGGTCAGATTTAAGTGCACTTGGAACTCTAATAAGAAATTTAGCCTGGCTTCCTAAGACACAGAGATACAGGCTTTAGGGGTATGGGAAGTACATGCTGTAGGCTATGTTTAAGGAAGTGAATTTGATCAGAGAAATCTAGAATTAGGGTATCAACTGGGAGATGGTGACATTGCTCTTGGTTTTCCTTGGATAGTACATATTCCTTTCTCTTGTTGCAGTGTAACTACTTATTGCACCTCCTTTCATTTTCAAAGTGTCCTCTATTTAGATGATAAATCACAAGATCACCTAACTAAAAGCTCAAGAATGTGAGCCTCTTGAGAGCAGGGCCTAGAGTCTCTTTGTCTTTGTGCCTAGAGTACACAGCACCCAACACATCATGAACATATCACCATCTGTCAGGAGCACCAATAATCGCACCAAGGTAGGCCGGGCATGGTGGCTCATGCCTGTAGGTGGCAGCCTAGGAAGCCACGGCTGGGGCCAGGGATCACGGGTGTGAGTCCCGCCGGAGGCACATAGGGAGACCTAGTCCCCACAAAAAATAGCTGGGTGTGGTGGTGCATGCCTGTAATCCCAGCTACCTGGGAAGCTGAGGCTGGGGATTGCTTGAGTTTGTGGTACCCTGGGCAACATGAGCCTGCAGTTCCACAGGCAAAAATAATGAGACCTAGTCTCAAAATAAAATAAAATAACTAAAAATAAAAAAAAATAAAATAAAGGAATAAGAAATACCTTAGAGATAAAATATTTATGAAACCAGAACTTCAAGGAGAAGGTTGAGGTAACAGAATCTAGTGCTCCCTGCAAAGCAAGATTAGAGGTGTTACAATGAATCTGGCTTTCTACAGACATGGCTAATTCCATTTCTGGGGAAAGGAAAGCACAGAGCCAGTGTAGCAAACCTGAGGCCAAGAAGCAAGAAAAGATTAAAAGACAAAACAGGCTAATGTCAAAAAGACACAGGAGCTGACTTAACAAGGACTCCACTAGCCACATTGTGTAGATTTGAGCATCAAAAAGAGTAATGACCACAAAAAGTTTTAAAGCAGAAGAAAAGAAAAACCTGGAGTCCATACAGATATCAAACAAAAAGGTTATAGCAGATGTTCTTTCTTACATAAAAATCCCAGCCAATAAATGCAGCGGGAACTAGAAAATTGCCATCTTGCAAACACTGGTGCAATCATTAGTAGCAAGGATAATCAATGCATGCTAAAACCACTAAGTGAAAGTTCTTGGAAACAGGAGAGTCAACATGTCTCAAAATATTACTTGTTAATTATAGACTGGAAAAGATACTTTCACAATAGAGAAATTTGGCAGATAGCAACTTGGTAACCAAATAAATAATGGAACAAAATTGACATATGCCTCACAATGTGACGCAACTACAAGTACACAACATTATGTGGTATTCTTGCCAAAACACCAAATAAAAAGAGTTTAACTTGAATCTAAACATGAAGACACAATCAGAAAATTTCAAAATGAGGAACATTCTACAAAACAATTGGTCTGAAAGATTAAAAAATATTAGTTATCATGAAAGCCGGGCACGGTGGCTCGTGTCTGTAAGCTTCAGCCTATGAAGCGGCCGGAGCTAGGGATCGCGGTTCGAGTCCCGCCTGGGGTACGTAGCGAGACCTAGTTCCAAAAAAAACAGCTGGGCGTGGTGGTATGCGCCTGTAATCCCAGCTACCTGGGAAGCTGAGGCTGGGGATTGCTTGAGTCCGTGGTACCCCGGGCAACATGAGCCTGCGGTTCCACGGGCAAAAATAGCGAGACCTAGTCTCAAAAAAAACCTTAAATTAAAAAATATTAGTTATCATGAACTTTCACAAAGAGGATAGAACATTCTAGAATTTAGATGAAGGATGATTGAAGAAATAAGATAATCAAACACAATGCATGAAATATATCTGGATCCTGGATTTAAAAACAACAAAAGACGATGGGGGGTGTCATTTAGGGCTTGAATATGGACAGTCTACAAAATAATCAATTGAATTAATGTTAAATTCTTTGGGAACAAAAGTAGTTAATGACCATTTTGGTTTGTTTGTTTGTTTGTTTGTTTACAACATATATTCTTAAGTATTTAGAGTGAAGCATTCAGGTAGAATCTCATTATACATTTGACTGCCTTTGAATTGCTTTTCCAAAACACACACACACACAAGTGGAGAGGAGGGTACAGTAGACTAAATGTGTTAAAGTATTAACAATATGAAAAGTAAGGTGAGGTGAGATGGGTATTAATTATATTATTCTTCTAATGTTTATATGGGTTGGAAAGTTTTCCAAATAAAAAGGGAGGAAGGAGAGTAAAAACAGAAAAAAGGAAGGATAAGTCATGGAATGGTGATAAAGAGAGCATCTGCCAGGCTTTCGGGGATAACTGATTTGGAGTGGAAGAAAGAAAAGGTGTAAAAGGAAAAATTATCAATAAGAAGGCATTTGAATAACCAAAACAGTAACCAATGGAGAAATGGATCAAGTGAACGTGCTTTGGCTGTTTTTTGTTTTTGTTTTTGTTTTTTTTTTCAAAGGAGAGCTAATGCATTTAAAGGTAGCAGCAAAAAGAGGGATGCATAACTGATGACAAGACAGGAGCCTGCATCCTGGCTGTGTGAGGCGTAGTCACATTGGTGATGCAATTCTTTTCCTCTATGACTAGGGGTTGGAAGCCCCTCCCCATTACCCCAGTCCCCACTCCCAACAATTGTTACTGGAATTTCCTCCACAGATATGGAAAGGTCACTTCCTCTCCTGCAGCCACCCAAGCCCCCCTCTGGTCTTCTGCTGCAGAACTAGACTTTTGCAGGATTTCACCTGTTGCTCATTTATTAAAAATCCCAACACTGTCAATTCGCAGAGGTGTCTACGACCCTGTTTCTTAAAGTGCTTTCCAGCTGAGCTGTTCATCCTTACAAGGCAGCCGCCAGTCCCAACAGAGGTCTCTGCACCAAACCCTTACCATTCATTCATCCTGTGTTGCCCATGTCAGCCATGAGAGACAGGAGAGGGCACAGGGACAAGTCACACTGGAGGCAACAACAGCTCCATCAGGAAAGCTATGACTTTAGACATTCATTTCTGAAAAGTAAAGATCTATCTATCCATCCATCTATCCATCTATCTATCTATCTATCTATCTATCTATCTATCTATCTATCTAATCTATTTTAGTTTTTTGAGACTAGATAGTGCAATGTTGCCCAGGGTAGTCCCAATTCCATGGACTCAAGCAATTTCCAGCCTCAGCCTCCCAGGTAGCTGGGATTACAGGTGCCCGCCACCATGCCTGGCTGCTTTTTCAAGACCAGGTCTCGCTATGTTGTTCAGGGTAGACTTGAACCCATGATCTCAAGTGATCCCAGGCCTCTTGCCTCCCAGAACTTGGACTACAGGTGCACACCACCATGTCCAGCTAAGATCTGTATTTCATAGGCTTCTGATGACATAAAAATCATATGAAAAGATTTACTTGAGAAGAGGAGTGGGAGTGGCAGATTTTTCAATTAAAGTTTGAATACATATCAGAAGTAACATATGCATGTACACAGTTTTAAAAAGTCAAATAGTACTAAGAGCTTGTGATTGAAATAGAACCCCCTTCCCTTTCTTTCCACTCCTGATTTCCATCACTTATTAATTGCTCATGGTTCTGCATTATATGCATATTATACTAATATTGCCTTCTTATTTTACTTATTATCTATTCATTTCTCTCTATTGAAGACAAACATTAATGATCTTTCCTCACTATCACCTCATCCTAGAGACACACACACCAATACCAGTCACCCCCCTCCTTACCTTCCCAAGACATATATGTCACCATTTCTGGTGAAATCAAGACTCATCGTTTATTGCATTACATTAGTAAGTGTTTATATACTGTTTTCTATCTACCAGACACTAAGTACAGGTCTTCCTCTATTACTATGGGGATACATCCTAGTTAACCCACTACAGATTGAACATATCATAAACTGAAAATGTATTTAACATACTTAACTTGCAAAACATTATAGCTCCATTCACTGTAACTTAAATGTGCTCGGAACACTTACATTAGCCTACAATTGAGCAAAATTATCTAACACAAAATTGTTTTATAGTAAAGTGCCGATATCTCATGTCCCTTATTGGATGCTGTGCAGAGTGAAAGATAGCGTGTGGCGTGTTAGCTGTTTATCCTGGTGAACATTTGCTGACTGCGAGTTGGCGTTTTCTTAGCTGCTGCTTGGCATCGCAGAGAGTATCAAAGCACCTACTGCCAGCCTGGGAAATGATTAAAATTCTAAGTATAATTTCTACTGAATGCTGGTCACATTCACACTATCATAAAGTCAAAAAAATTCCTAAGTCTGTGAGCCAGAGCCTTGGATCTGCACGTGGCACATAGCAATCTCTGTATAACTCTCAAGGCTTTTCATTGTTGTGATGATTTCAGGGATATACTACTGTTATTCTTACTGCTTAAAAAAAAACTTAATAAGGCAATACTCAAATGACTTAATACAGTGAAGACTCAAACCATTAACATGCGATACATCCTAGTTTGCATGATTAAGTTGCTAGTTTTAAGTCAGACATGAAAAAATTTCTATCAAGAAATTTGATTAACAGTTCAATTCATTTCAATGTAAGGGAATAAATTAATCTTTTTACATTAGTGGGTAGATGGATTTTTTAAGTTTATACTAATATAACTATTTAAAATACAATGACTGGCTATAGAAAATGAAAATGTAATAAGGAAAGAATGGCTTCTATAAATCCAGAAAAGTCTACCTTCTTCTAGACTCCAGAAAAAAGTGTCAGTTACATTAAGTCAATCACTGACTGGTGTTTTGTTCCAGCAACCTAAAGAAAACAATACACTGATGAACTCACAACCTGTTGTCAACAGAATTTCACACCCACTAAACTCTCAGCCCCATGAAACCAAGATCCATGCTTATCCTGACAACCCTATCATTTCCCACAGCACATGTAGCTCAAAGCCCTTGGAAGAGCCTGCTTGAATAGAAGAGGAGCAAGTTCATTTGCTCCACACACTAGTCCTCATTTTATATTTCAATGAGCACTAATCCGAAGACTCACCAGCAAGAATTGGGGACATTTAACCCTGAACCCTGTACTGCACTCCCAGTGAGATGCTGCTTCTTACCCTCATAAGCATACACCCTGTGATGGACATGAACCTGCCATTCACATCACCACACCTCAAAATCTCACAGGTTCTGAGAGTGTGAGGTCAGTTGGGGGTGTCTCTGACCTGCAGAACTTGCCCTGGGCAGCCTCTTTGCATTGGCACAGTGGCCCTTGCACCCATCTTGGTTTGGCAGCCACACGGGAGGGATGAGTGGAGTGGCCAGATGAACAAAATCCCTTGGAAAGCCAGATAAAAGTGATTTCTATCCCACCATAAATCAAGAGTCTAGCTGGTCTGTGGCTTCACACAGCTCCAAATATAAGACAGGAGTGCGACAGTAACCACAGGTATCCTGAGCAGACCTGCTCAGCTCAGGGCTGCAGGGCATGCTATGATTCCCAACACAGGTCAGGATACCTTAAAGGTCACAGGGCATAGGCAGAACCGCAATTTTAGACAATCAGCATCAACAACCTGAATTCTTGTCCAGATTCTTGGCAGTAATTGACAATTTAACATGTTGCAAGTTGCTATGGAAACAATAAAATGCCAGTCATTACCAATAATTTCTTACACTGAAATGCAAATCCAGCTCTGATTTTCATAATCCCCCAAAAAATGATTTTTTTAAAAAATTCCCTTAAAACCCAAGGACCTGGTTACAAAGAAGGCAACAAATTTGCATCATTCCAAGGTGTACCTGTCTGCCAATGGTCTATGGGTTTGGTCACAGATCTCCCTTCTAGGAAAGGCAAATACCTCATTGTGCAGCAGAGGATGCTGGGAACAGGAGGGGTATTGCTTCATGGGTTAGAGTCAGGTGTGCCTTACACTCTCAGGCAAGACTGACATTGAATAGCAGCTGGCTCTTAAAGGCCTGGATATCATGTGGGCAACTCTGTGCCTTTAGACCAAGGCTTCTACATTGCACAGACTAGTACTACCTCCTTCAACACTGCCAGGAGTGACAAAGAAATACATGCCCTCAAGACTCTCTTCCAGATCCACCATATTTGCCTCCAGAGTTCTTTTCCTTTGGTCCCCACGGTGAGAATTCTGTATTGTCTTCTGTCTGCAGGTCCAGGCCTGAAATGGTCTCTGGTTGGAGCACTGATTATTTTCCCTCAGCTACCTTTCTCTAAGGTTCCTAGTGCACTCTTCCCCTCTTTAGACATACACCCTGGGATCTATGGCCCCAGGAGTAACAAAAACCTTCCCTGGAAGGCAGCTATGCTCACCACTATACCACCAACACACAAGAGCCTTTCCTGGACCCTACATCTTCATTTCATCATCTCCCTTTGTCTTCACAGTCAACCACCTAAAAATGATGGTCAGTGCTTGCGGTCATTTCTTCACCTCCAATTCACCCCCAGACCACAGGATCATTATTCCTCATCCTATACTTAACTTACCAGTGATAACATGACAGCAATTTAGCCATTGGCAAGAAGTACCATGGGGTCTTTACAAGCTTTACTGCTTTTTTCATTTCCACCATCATTCAATTATTGACTCCTTATTTCAAAACTCTCTTTCCATTTAATTGTCACGCTAATGCTTCTCTTACCTCTGATGGCTTGTTCGGTTTTATCTGATGATTCTTGTTCTTCCAGTAATCTCCCACATTTAATCTTCCCTTAAAGTTCTACCACTGCTCTTCCTCTCCACACCTCTCATCTGTTTGCTGGGCTCTGTATGCTCACATGAACATTCAAAGGTGTCTCAATCACAAGTTAGCTCTATCAACAATAGACAAATCTATATCGATGATCTTCTTTTCCAGGCTCTACATTCATTTAATCATTTTCCTGCAGGAGGTTCTCCACAGATGTTGGACATACTCAATAGAAGCCATGCATTCAAGGTTTTCTCTTTCCTGTACTCTTCTAATATCCCTTTTCCTTCCTTATGGTCATACTAGTCGTCAGTAACTTGAAAATCCTTTTGACTTTTCCAATTTTTTTGTTAATCTCTTCTCTGTCCCTAGCTGATCACCAGATATACTTCCTAAGAGAGTAAGCTCACCCCTCACAACTGTCTCAGTTTCGGTCTTTATGATTTCTCACCAAAGGCAACGATTGACTCCTCATAGCTTTTCACCATATACAATCTTGCCTCGTCTAGTCTACTTTGTCACAAGAATTTTATTTTTTAAACTGCACAGTGGTTTAGGTCATTGCTGGCAACTCACCCCCATCATCAGCATGCAGTTTGAAGTTCTTAGCATGACAATCTATGCCTTCATAACTCAACATCCAACTTCCCTGTTTTCCATTCAATCAAGGTCTACAATCCACACACGTGCATCTTTCACCAAACCCTCTCCTAGGCTAAATTCAAGCATTACCTTCTTCAAGAAATCTTTTCTACTACTCACCCCCCCACCCAGGATAAGGTAGCTGTCTTATTTATCTTCCAGATTTGTTGAGATATAATGAAAAGATAACATAGTGTAAGTTTAATGTTTTCAAAATATAGTTTGATAAACTTGAATATTGCAAAATATACAGTCTATTAAAATCATTGTGTTACCAATTTACCCTTTTGTATGTGTGCTGAGAACATTTAAGATCTGCTCTCTTAGTACCATTAGAATATATTAGAGCATAGCTGTAAGCACCAGTCTGTACATTAGATCCTCAAAAGTCTTATTGTTAGGTAGGTGTTTGTTCTCTTTAACCAATAACTCTCCACTTCCCCATCACCAGTCCCTAGTAACCATAATTCTATTTTCCATATGAATTTGACCATTTTAAATTCCATATATAAGTGACATACAGTATTGGTCATTCTTTGGTTTATTTCACTAGTAGCGGCACTCTTTTTTAACAGCTGTCAAGCACCCTATCTTCTCCCATATTATGGAATATTCATCCTACAACATAACCATTATTTGTCTTGACTTGTCCCCCCACTAGATTGTGAGTAACATAAGGGCAGGAATCATATTTTGTTTGCCTATCTCTGTTACTGCCAGGTTTTGGCAAAAAGGGATGCTGCAAAATTCTTTCCCAAATATATGAGCAGAATAAACCAAGTAAATATGGAGAAGAAGTGTCAATAACTCAGGATATAGGGAACTACAGTCCTAGAGACTGTAAGGAAAGAAAATAGAAGGTTCTATAGAGGGTTGTGCTTAAAGGAGTTTAAAGTTCAAGTTACTGTATGTAGTCATGGAATTATTATATAAGTTGACTGTATAAATGTGCAGTAATATCTACATTCATTGGCTTTCATTCCATGAATATTTAAACCTTAATATAAAAATCAGGCAGTCATTGTGGTAGCTACAGTCAACTAAATATAATATTGCCCTCCCCACACCTACCTTATTCAGGGAATTTAAAGTTGATTATTTCAACGCCTCTTCATTATATCCCAGGCATTACACTTAGTGTCTTATCAGCCCTTGCATTTAGTCATCATAAAAACCCTGTACATTTAATTTTATTCCCATTGACCAGAGAAAACTAAGACTCATGAAGGGTAGGTGATTTGCTGAAGATCACAGAGTATGTAGCGGAGCCAATATTTAATCCAAAGTATGTCTGACTTCTTTCTGTGCTTTTAATCACTCTACCAACACAAATTTATCTAGCAAATCACTTATATTTTATTCGGCTATTTAGTTATTAATACAACCTGCATAATTCTAGAAGGTATTTAGGAAGCTTATTTTAACTCTTCTTTTATAAATTGTACTATTCGTGTGGGGAGGAGGATTTGTAATAAAAATTGATTCAAAAAATATAGAAGTTTTGCAAGTGAGCATTTATGTTCCAAAGCCATGAAAGTATGGTTATTAGTGTGATTTATTACCTACTTCTGGTCTTTGGAGCCTGGAGAATGGGGGAAAGAAATGGTTTTAAGAGGAAAGGACTTTACTGTGCTTTGGGGCTGTGCTTTGGGGTAACTCTGCCTCTATTCTTTCACGGGTGATGATACTTGAAAGTGTCATGAATATGATTGGTACACAAGAGGCCACTTGCTACTTGGGGCAGTCAAGTTATTCAAGGTGTTCAGGAAAATAAATCTGTATCCCATTGAAGTGTTATTTAATAAGTGAGTTCTGCAGGGGGAAAGAGAGTTTTACGACAGTGTTCACTTGGAGAGCAGAGAGAAGCCGAGAGAGAGATAAAAGGCAACAGCAAAACCTACAACATAAAGGCACCTACTATTTATTGAGGTTTCAGGAAGACTTTTCAGAATCCCCAGGTAGGGAAGTTTGTTTCAATAGAAAACTAGGCATTGCCTATAGCATACCCTTCTCTTGATCTGATTGATTCTGATTCTAAAGGGAGCTATTTTTTAAGCTATGTAACATGTTGGCAGCTGATAGCAAAGCAAGATAATTCTTGTCTACAGACATGCAAATGAATTGTTTGGTGGAAGGACAATTCTGCTCTCCAGAAGGAAAACCTTCTTTTTTTTTTTTTTTTTTTTTTTAGAAACTAGGTCTCGCTATGTTGCCAGAGTAGTCCCAAACCCTGGACTCAAGTGATCCCTAGCTCAGCCTCCCAGGTAGCTAGGATTACAGGCACGTGTCACCAAACCCAACTATTTTTTAGAGACTAGGTCTCGCTATGTTGCCCGGGGGTAGTCTCGAACCCACAGACTCAAGTGATCCCTGGCCTCAGCCTCCTAGGATTACAGGCATGCCTGCTGGGATTACAGGCATGCATCACTGCGCCCAGCTAGGAAAACCAATTTTGCTTTCATGCTTCATGTGTGCTTTTATTTCAACATCCATTATTCTTTTTTTATCTTATTCTGTATCTTAGTCCTTAATGGTTCTAACACCTGTCTTATTTTCTCATTGTGAATAAAATTAAATCTTTAATGTGAGTATATTTTTTATTATATAAATTATTTATATATATTTCACATCATTGTAATCCCTGGGGGATTACCCACCTCCTCCCCTCCCTGGCCTCTCTAGCTGGTGTCCCCTCCACCCCCGCCCCATTGTGCACTTTCGTTTGGTTGTCCATATATTAGTAAAACCATTTGGTTTCTGGTTTTTTTCTTTCTGACTTGTTTCTGCAAATATGATTTCTTCTAGGTACATCCATGTTACCAAAATATCATCAAATTTGTCATTTTTAATTGATGAGTAATATTCCATTGTGTATATATACCACAACTTTTTCATCCATTCGTCTGTTTTGGGACATTTGGGTTGTTTCCATGTCCTTGCAACTATAAATAGTGCTGCAGTAAACATCTGAGTACAGGTGTCCTTTTGTCCATGTTGGTCTCCTTTGGGTAGATTCCCAGAAGAGCTATTGCTGGGTTGAATGGTAGTTCCATTTTCATTAGTCTGAGGGTCCTCCATACTGCCTTCCATAGTGGCTGGACCAGTTTGCATTTCCACCAGCAGTGTAAGAATGTTCCTTTCTCTCCACATTGCTGCCAGCACTTGTTGCTGCCTGTTTTTTTTTTTTTTTTAAAGAGCTGTTCTTGCTGGTGTGAGGTGGTATCTCATTATGGTTTTGATTTGCATTTCTCTGATTGTTAGTGAGATTGAGCAGTTTCTCATGTGCCTGTTGGCCATTTGTATTTCCTCTTTGGAGAAGCATCTTTTTAGTTCCTCCCCCCATTTTTTGACTGGGTTTCTTGTTTTATCTAATGGATCTTTGTTACTAATCCCTTATCACTTTTGTGGAGAGCAAAAATTTCCTCCCATCCAGTTGGGTTTCTTTTTGTTTTTCTGTTGTCTCTTTTGCTGTACAGAAGCTTTTCAGTTTGATGTAGTCCCATCTGTTTATGTTTCCCTTCATTTTTTTGCTGGCTATAGATGTTTCAAGAAATGGATTTCTGAATTGAAGATCATGGAGGGTTTTGCTCAAGTTTCCCTCTAGGTATTTCATGGTTTCAAGTCTTATATCCAAGTCTTTTATCCATTTTGAGTTGGTTTTTATACATGGTCGTAGGGAGGTGTCTTGGTTCATTTTTTTTTTTGCATGTCTTAATCCAGTTTTCCCAGCACCATTTATTAAAGAGGCTGTCAAAAGACCCTGAATAGTAAGAAACACCCTGACTGAAAAAAGAGAAAATGGTGGTATTTACTATCCGAAACTTCAAATTATACTACAAAGCAATAATAATCAAAACAACTTGGTACTGTAAAAGAACAGACAATCTGACCAATGGATCAGAATTGTGTGCCCTGAAATAAAACCACACATATATAGTCATCTAATCTTTGACAAAGGAGTCAAAAATTTACAATGAGACAAAGACAATCTCTTTAATAAATGGTGTTGGGAAAACTGGATCAAGACATGCAAAAAAAATGAACCAAGATACCTTCCTAACACCATGTACAAAAACCAACTCAAAATTGATAATGTGAGTGTATTTTATAGCCTTTTGAACTATCTCCTCTTTATATATTTTAGGAAGGACAGAAAATGGCCCCCACTCTTCTGGATTTTTCTCAGGCTGGTCAAGCAATCAAATTCACATCAGAGAGATCAGGGACAAGACTAAGTTTAATTACATATGTACTAGAATCCACATAGATAGGGATTCCAAAGACAGTGAGGAAAAATGGTATTTCTATATATAGAGAGATATCTATATATGTACACACACACATATATATACATATATACACACATACACATACACACACATACATACAATTCACTAAGAAGGCTCTACCTCTGGTTCTACCCTTTTCTCCATGACCCAGTTCTGAACTGAGCTCCAAAGTGTGAAAGGTTCCAAGTGCCAACCTGTAGGCTGAGATTCTTATACCTGGGAACAGACAATGTTTACCTCCTGCAAGCTGGGACATGCCCACACCACAGCCACATGTTGACAAATGACTTTCCTTTGATTTTCTATATTCATAGTTTGCCTTTTCTTGAACTTTAATAGCAAAGATCATTTGGCACTTGTTTTCTTTCATTTGGTTTTCTTCCTTTAACATGCTTTTGAAATTCATCCATGTTGTTGCAAATATCAACAGTGTATTCCTTTTAATTGCTGAGTAATATTCTACTTGGAGGGTTGACCACAATGCATTTATCCACTCACCACTTGACAGACATTTGAACTGATTCCAGTTTGGTGGTGTTCATAATAACAGTAAGTAGGATTGCTGGGTCATCAAGAACGTTATGTTTAAGTAAAATTCCCACACTTCTCCATCAGGCAGCAGCAGTGCTTGAGTATCTCAGAAACTCCACAATCTCCCCAAACCTAGCATTGTCCATCTTGTTAATTGTAGCTTTCTAGTGTGTGTCATTAATTATTAATGATGCTGGGCATCTTTTCATGCATGTATTAGAATCTAAACATTTTCTAGGGTGAAATTTCTGTTTAGGTTTTCTGCCCATTTTTAATTAAGTTGTTTATTTTATTATTATCAAGTTTTAGAACTGTTTTATAGATTCTAAAAATAAATCCTTTTGAGGTGATGTGTCTTGCAAATATTTTCTCAATCGATGACACTAGAAAAGCATTACATTTTGACAAATAAAAATTTCTAATTCATAATTCCTGGAAATGCAAACCAGTACACTGTCTATTGACGTCTGCAAAACAGCAGCTAACCTACAGGGGAGGGAAATAAACAAAACAAAGTTCCAGAAATTGGCCTTAAAAGAAGCTGCTCTCTGCTTTCAGTCTACCACTTGATTTTCTTGTGTTTTATTTATTCCAGTTATTTTCTTTCCTGTGCTTTTTGTTGCTTGTAACTAAATTGCCATTTTAGGCAGAAACATGCAATGGAATAGTTTGCATGTTTCTTTCTTGATGCAAATGAACATCTTAACTTCTGCATTTCATATTGAATCTAAAATATACTCTCACCAAAATACAGTCTCATTCATGTACAAGTCTTGGCTTCAGAATATGCTTTAGCACTCAAGTCCCCACGAAATGTCAGCTTTGCCTAGGTTCCCATAAATACCCCCTGAGAACGCTCTATCCCAGGCATCACCTACAGCTCCAGGTTCCCTTTGGCACTTCTCTGCAAAGCACTAGACTCACCCCAGTCACTCAGAGTGGCCTGAGACCAGTCACAGCTCCTGTGACCTCTTAGATAAACACATCTGCCTGTGACCCCTTGGACAGTCAGTTCTGAGAGCATTTCATGAGGCTTCTGGGAAGGTTCTAGCAGATCTACAGACCAGCTGCTGCAGCAACAATATGCTAGAGAATGCAGCTGTGCTTTGAACTTCCCTGCTCTGCTCCCTTGCTCTGGCTCTCACTCCTGCTCCCAGAATCACGTTCTCACCCCAGTAAATTACTAGCAAGTAAGTCTTTCTTAGGCTTCTGTTTTGGGGAATTCAAACTAAAATAGAGGATGTTAAGTAAATAAGAAAATAAGTAAATATATGTACACTCACAGATACGCACACACATATTTCCACACCCCTGTTCCTTTGGAGTGTCTTCTAGTTGGGGTTTAGTCATGACACACTGCTGCATCTGCTCTCAACCACCCCATGATTGAACCCTGTTACCTCCCAGTTATGCAATTGTGCTTTTCCAGTTTGCACAACTCAGATTTTGCATAAGTCAAAATGACTGCTAAGTGAGCACTTTGGATTTTAAAGGTACAGAACTGTAATACAAATATTTATGTGTGTAATTTTAAATAGCTTTTACTGTTGGAGTCACTAAAATGCTTTCACAGGCAATGGAAAGAATTCTGGCCCCCTTCCTTGGGGCTTAGCATTTTATTTTTCACTCTAAATAAATTGTCTAAGGTTTATAAATGATCCTCCTATTCTTTGCTGCTAGCTTTTTGGAGAAGAAGCAGGATATGATGGTAAAGACACAGGCATCCCAGAATAACATGGGATACTACAGCAAGAGACCCCAGTAGAGCCCCAGAAACCTGAAAGCAAAAAGCCTCTCTCTTAGGAGCTGCTGCTTCCCCCAAGGTCTTTCACAACATAGCTATTGTTTAGTGTGTGTTTCCCTGCACAATACAACCATGCCCACATCTCTAACATGCTCTCGGTACCTTCTGGAACAATTTGTATGGGTCAGACTTTCATTTGCCACGGTTAATGGGGTCTGTGAGCAGTGGTAGCTGATAAGGAAGGGAGACTGAAAGGCTTGAATCTCCACTTAGCTTCTCTCCAGGATTCTAAAGGACCAGGACTGTACACCTGGGAATTTTCTGATATTTATGAATGGCTTTATGAAAAGTATATATTACTCTGTTTATCTTTAATGATCACATTAAACATTCAGCAGAAAAATACAAGATCAAATGCCCCCAAATTTGAATGCCTGCTGCCTAGATGGAGTTTCAGAACTGCTTATGAGCTCAAAGCCGCCAAATCCCATAGCATTAATATCCTAGGGTAGCACTGCAGACGCCCATCCCCAGGGGAACCTTTCCCAGGTTTGAAGGCATTTTGCACTCTATCAGGCGAAAGGAAACTCACATTAGCCAAATACAGGCAGACTGCTCAGATGCTATAAACAAATCCCCAGTAGAGTTCCTTTAAGCTTTTTAGCTGATCTTCGAATTCAGGGTTATACTCAAGCAAACTGCCCTGGAAGCTGATGTATTCAAATACAGCGCACCGCATTCAACCCAGTCCACAAATTCAATAGATCCTTCTCTGGGCAAGAGAATCATCACATTGGGAGCTCAGTACCTCAAAACCCCAGTCCTGGGACTTGTCATAGGCCAGAGGCCCAGAAATGGGAGGTGAGCAACCAAAGGGTCTTATTTCTCCGATGACTGTCACACACCCACTCCTGCTATAATCTAAATATTTAAGACTGAAGTTCAAGTGAAAGGGGTGAAATGAAAAGGGTGAGATCTTGTTTACATACTTAAGTCATAACCCAAGAAATGACATCCTACTCCTTTAGCTCGTCTCCGTGTCTACAGACACTAGCTGTGTTATAAACAATCTTGTCTCATGAATTCCTTAAAATTCAATGGGATCTGGATGCCTAGACTTACTGGAACTGATGAGAAAAAGGATCTGGGAACAGGTTCTCAGATGGCATACAGAAGAGCCTTCCTCTCCCTTCTAAGCAGGTTAAGATGGAGAGAGGTCAACAGTCTTGGAAACCTCTGCGCTAAGGAACTTGAGACGGGAACAGGAAAATTAAGGGACTTTGGACGATTATTACCAGAAGTCTGGGAAATGACTAGGTCAGGTATTTGCTAAGGTGTTTAATGAGGCTGCATAAGCAATAAGAAGTTGATAGGGTTTTAGTGTCACTGAGGTTTTCAGGTTGAATTAAAGAAAGCACCCAAGTAAAAGAGCGGATTTAAAAATTAACCTGTGTGTGAATGTACTGTGTTCGGAACAGGAATTAAAAAGCAAACAAGGATTAATTGATCCGCTTCCCCCCACCGAGAAGCAGGACGCTAGCATTTCAGGAGAGAAATTGATTGGTCGCAAATACACACTGCTGGTAATTAAACAAGGAGGCCGATCGATGCTCAGTAGCTGGGATTTAGATATCTGTTGACGAACTAACAGAAGAATTCAGAAGGGAGCAGGAACGTTGCTACTTGGTTCAGGCAAGATTGGGTCTTAAGGTTTCTGAATTTAAAAAGGAAAAAAAGAGTGCCCTGCCCTCCTCTCCCCTCTTGCTTTGAAAATTCCTTTGATTCAGTAGTAACCCAAGTGAAAATAAAAGAGCCCCTCAGAGCATTTCTCCTGGTGGCAGGTGACAGATGTAAAGGGCCCAACTTGTGATTACAAGGTTCACTTGTGCAGCTGCAATTAAGCTGCCTGTTAAATTCACGTCGCTAAATGAAAATCACAACCAAGTTACTTATTAGCCATCTTGAGCTGGCCTCCCTAAGAGATGGAGGGCTGGTGAGAGGGCCAGTTCACCAGGGAGCTGCGTGCTACCTGTGCAGTTTTTAAAGCAGACCAGTCTCGAGCATCCTACGTGTGACCGTTCAGGACCCACCAGACGAAGGTGGGAAGTGACAGGCACCAGACAAAATTAGAAGCAGAGAGGGAATTTCTCATGAATCATGGCAGGGAAGCCCTGGTCTGTAGCAAAGATTTGTATATGGACGTGACCAAGCTGTTTCATGTTGGCTGACATTAGAATCCTCTGGGATGAGGTGGGTGGGAGGAAAAATCTAGAAGTTACAGCTCATTGCTGGCACTATGATGACAGGCCACCTGTCAGGAATCCAACCAGGACTTCTAGATCCCTGGGTTGTCTAGGAGAAACCAGTGTTCTCGGGTCCTCACCAGTAAAAATTATGGTTTCTGCCAGGTGTAGTGGCGCGCACCTATAATCCAAGCACTGGGAGGTAAGAGACCCAGGATTGCTTGAGTTCACAGGTTCGAGACTACCCCGGGCAACATAGTGAGACCTGGTCTTGAAGAAAAGAATAGAATTTCCGTAGATATACAAATGGTTTGGCTTCCCCCTGACTGGGGAACATGTGGGAGAGGGAGGCCCTGTGGAAAAGAACTCATGGAGACAAAATGACTAAAACAGTGGAAAACACATGGGAGAGGGAGGCTGATCTTATCCGAGGAGAGAAGGATACTGCTGAGCACAAGCGTGAGCTCTACATGGGTGACCGTATTCTGTAATTCTTAAGTCACTCGTAGAGTCAGGAGCTAGATCTTTGGCTACCAGGGGCTGAGGGAGAGAGAATAGAGAGTTGGTGTTTAGTGGTACTGAATTCCCGCACCTCGTCTGTGTTCCCTGGAGGCCGAATAGATGAACAAAGTAACATCAGACATGTTGACAGGAGATAAGACCATAATAATATCTACATGGAGAATTTACATAACTATAAATCTTAAAGAATAATGGATCAGATCTGGGCTATTTGTTGGTTTTTTTTTTTGTTTGTTTTTTTTTTTTTGAGACCAGATCTCACTGTTTCCTGGGGCTGTCTAGAACCTGTAGACTCAAGGGACTCCTAGCCTTCGCCTCCCAGTATCTTGGATTATAAGTGCATGCCACCCTGCCCAGCTTGGGTTATTTATTGTTTAGTGACCTGATTAGGGAGTAGGATTAGAGAGGAGATGTCAAGGATTAGGGAGGAGACTTCACATGACAGACAAGGATGGTGTGACCTCCTTATTCTGAGAGTAAAGACAAAATCTTTGGACAGCACATGTTCACTGAGAATCGACACCCAGATGAAACAGCACCTCCCCACACAGCTATGTTCTTCTAGGTCATAAAAGGGGGAGCAGTGATTGTTTCTCTGATTAGAAAAAGGACAGAGGTTTGGGGAGTAATGATTTCTCTTGTATTAGAGAGACAAGAGACACAAAGAAAGCATGCAAGACAACCTTCTTGGTCTCTGGTCCTTCACTACTCTCCACTCAGAATAACCTATATTCTCTAAGTAATGATGATAACTGCCCACACCTCCCAATATCAAAAGACCTCAATTGACTTCTAGTTCTCAGACCAAGGAGACACTTATTGGAAAAGGTCTAAAAAAACTTTCTGTTCCTTGGGGGAATTTGACCCCCGCTTCGGGAAAGGATTATGAAGCTCTGGGGTTGGAAAGTGGTGATGGTTGCACAGCTGTAAGAATATTCTTCATGCTACTGAGATGCACCCTTAAAAATGGCGAAAATGGCAAATGTATATTATGTGTATTTTATCATAAGAAAAATAAATTGCAATGGCAGTGACTCCAATGTAGTTTCCTGGGTAATTCATAGGCATGTACAGCCTACTTCAAAGTTTCCTACACATTTTAGAAGACAGCTGAGACATACCAGAAAGATAAAGACTAAGAGGATTACTAGATGCCCCTGTCTCTGTTTGAGGCCCAGATATTTGTGTGAAACATCTTCCAAAGAATAGATCAGACCAGGGTTCTGTCCTCAGCTGGCTGTGTGTGCATTCGTCTCTGAATCCTGTAACCTTCAGATCCGGCAGGGGTGCTGAAAGACCAGAGTCTGTCTTCTTGACTTTCCAGCCATCTCCACCCTTCTGCTTTTCTTATCCATCATCATTCTCATTTTCCATGCTGGCTTCAGAAAAGCTCTAATACCCTCATTCATACTGAGGTGTAAGACTGTGACTTTCATACAGTCCACCCTGGTCTATTTACATTTCACATGGAAGCTAAACTCTGAGCAAGAAGAATTAAAATTCAAAAGTGAGAACAGAGTTTGCAGCCTCTCCAAATCTTTCCTCCAGGCCATGTTTTAAGTTTCAAAATAGGAATCTGCCTGCACCTCTCAGATTAGAAATTCCTTCTCCAAAGTCTCTTTCCCTGGTCAATTTCTTCATCATGCACAACTTTCTGTAGCCCAGACCATACTTCCACGTAAGAGCCTTCTAGGCTGGAGCCTTGACCAAGTGAACTTGTCACAGGACAAGAAAAATACCTCCAATGCACTTTCTGAATCTGTCAAGATCAATTTAGAAACAGAAATCTGAGGCCAAACGGGTAAGTTAGGTGAGCAGTTCTGGAGAACAGAGCTAGCCTAGGTCTGAAGGCAATTTATCATTAATCAGTGAGTGACTCTAAGCAAATGAGACCACATGGATGTTGGCAAAGAGCACAAGGAAAGTTCTATCTTCACTCAAGCCTGTCCTAGAACAAAGGATCAAAGGTTCCTTAAACATAAACACAGCTGACTCCAGAGTGAAAGACAGTCCCTCTTTCATAGCTACAAAATTAGAACTAGCAGGAGCTGGGCCAGGGAATCTGCATTTTTAACAGGCTCCCCAGGACAGCTGATGGTCTAAATGTGAGGACAAGAAGCCTAAGTAGGATGCTTTATGTTAGCTTTCGTTCTGTGGTATTGTGTACATCAACAACAAAGAATGTGATGTTTATCTTGTTTATTTACTTATTTTTTAAAACCACAGCAAGATGCTGAGAAAGGAGACTGTGCTTGACAATGCTGTTCTAAATGACCACAAAGGACCTGTTGTTTCACATCCAAAGGGTCACCAACTGTCAACAGTGACAATTCCAATAAAAATAAGTTCTATATCTTTGTTTTCCCTTTTCTTTCCCTGATGCACAGAAAACCCTTTTACCTAAGCTCAATTATAGGCCAAAAGGCTTTTTTTGTGCCTGAATGGGAAAGTTGGAGTGTGAAGGTCCCAAACAGAAGGAAGAATTCAAGGAAGTCCACACCCTGGAGTGTGAGCTACAGGGACACCTTGAAATCCTATACAGAATTGTCCTTGGATTTAGGAAAGGGTCTGGAGAGGCTCGCTCTGAGTGGACAGAGAAACCATGTCTCTCTGACATGTGGAGTAGATGTCAAGCCCTGCCTTAAGCTGTTCGTGCCTCTGCAACAGAATCCTGCAGATCCGGCGGCTTATATTCAATGGAAACATACTGCTCCCCAATTGTGAAACGGGAAGTGAGGGAGCTCTGTGGGGTGTCTTTTGTAAGGGCACAAATACCATTCCTGAGGGCTCTACCTCATGACCTAATCTCCTCCCAAAGTCCCCACCTAGTAATAACATCACCTGTCAGGGTGAGGATTCCAACACATGTGTTCTAGAGGGGCCCAAATTTTGAGACCTTAGCAGCATTATCAGGTGGTGAAAGACCCACCTAAGAAGATCCACTGTCTTCCAGCTGAAGGCAGCCGCATCACCAGCTTTCACCTCATCAGTTTCTCCTCACTGCTTCCTCCCTCCCCACCCCACCCCGGACCTTGCTCTTTTTTTTTTTTTTTTTTTTGAGACTAGGTCTTGCTATTTTTGCCTGTGGAAACACAGGCTCTCATTGCCCGGGGTACCACAGACTCAAGCAATCCCCAGCCTCAGCTTCCCAGGTAGCTGGGATGACAGGCTCACGCCACCA
>PVHY01017701.1:0-30784 GCA_004024945.1 Uropsilus gracilis
AAAGAATGAAAACAACCAATGGGACTGAAACATGGAGCGAGAAAGGAGAAGGGAGAAGGCAGGGGTGGTGAAGAGCACAAAAGATCAGGATGGTTAACAAGTGAAGTGAAGAGCACAAAAGATGAGGATGGTTAACAAGTGTTAGTGAAGTGGGAAAACCCCAGGGTACACAATAATGGAACAATGTAATATAAATATAGATATACACATATATGCAAATTTTTAAAAAGAAAAGACAGAAACCAAATGGTTTCACTATTGTATGGGACATAGGAAAAATGAACAAAAACCCACTAGGAAAAGTCAAAACAAGTTAACAACCAATTTGAAATACACAATTCGGGGGGGGGAGAGGGTGGGAATGGTCAGGGAGGAGGTTGGGGGGGTGAACCCCAGTGATTACAAGAATATGAAATTTGTATATAAATAAATTATTTAATTAAAAAAATTATATTCTGAAAGTTTTTTGTTACAAAATTATTTTATAAGTTATCAATAAAATAAAACCAATGTGGTAGTCAATACTAAATGAACATTTTCAACCATTATTAAACTTTAATTATTTTAGAACCCATTTTAATTATCAAAAGGCTGTTTGGGTAATGAATTAAATGATTCACCTTGGCAACTTCACACAGCATAGTGGAATAGAGATTTTAGAATCATCCTCTCCCCTGAAAACAACTAGAAAATAATATTTGCTTATAGAACGATTCAGATACTTTCTTGTCTGTAGGTTCCCACCACTTTCCCATGGAGATCCTGAATTAAGGTTGGTGGCCCCTAAAGGAAAGAATGGGAACAAGAGGTAGCAAAAGGAAGTGAGTAGATATCACAGATAGTAGAATTCATGGGGTCCACTAGCAAAACCATAAATGGGGGCAACCTGTGAAATTGTGAAATTCCCTGGAGGAATTCTGATGACATATGAGTAGGCTCAGTCACAACCAGAAGAGTGAGAATGTTGCAAGTGCAGAAGCAGGAACTCTGTGGTTGGCACAGGCACTGCTAGCTCCCTACTGACTTCATTTCTTTAAGAAGGTGAAGAGATGCCAGGTTGAACAAGGCTGGACTCCACATAAAGACAAATAGTAGAAAGAAGGACATGTGAGATAATTTGTAAATCCCTTAGGAAAGTAAACAAATGGTCCATACATGTTTCAGCCCTGCAGAAATATCAGTAGACAGAGAGGTGGGGCAGCAACAGCCATTACTGGTAGCCATAGTGATAAGTTTGCATATACCAGTTACACTTGAGTTCAGTACTATCACCTGGCTAAACAACAACTTAGTCCTGGAGTGTGATTCTGGGGCTCCAGAGCTACTGGGAATCTCAAGCTTTATAGATTATGCACTCTGGAAGTAAGGAGCATCAGGTTGGCAGAGTGGGGAGTTAAAATGACCAAAACATTGAAATACAATTTTCCGTGGAAGAAAAAAATATGAGATGGGGGCAAAGAACTTCACTCCCTAAATTGAAATTGAATATTAAAGCCCCAGACTTCCCTCCTGACCCCATATCATGTCAAGGTAAACTAAGAGTAGAAACAAATTAAATCTCTAGCACCCCCAATCCCTCTCTCTCTCTCTCTCAGTCTCTCTGTCATTCTCTCTCTCATACACACACATAGCAAAGAGGTAATACACATGCCAAAGAAGCAAGGAACTTCTGAACACAATATGGAAAACCAAAAGGAGAATAGAAGTTCTCAGACAAATATATAGGATAGGGAATAAGAGGAAATGTCAGACAAAAACTTCAAAACAATACTAAAAATGCTAAATGAACAATTAGAGAATCAGTCAAAGGCAGATGTAAGACAAACAGATGCTAGATCTTACAAAGGAAATTCAGGAACAAAAAATTCTTCATCAAAGAGATTTGATATATAAAAAGATGACAAAAGGAGATTTTGAGTGAAATGCAGACAAATTTAGAGAGTGCTTTTAATTGAATTAAACTGGCAGAAAATTTTCAGATTCAAAAGATGCAAATGAACAAACTGCCCATTTAGAAAAAGAAAAAGAATTAGGCAAAGGAAAAATGAGGAAGCCCTGTGAGAAATAACAGATTTAATTAGAAGAGGAAATTTAAGAATAATCATGATCCCAGAAGGTGAAGAGAGAGAAATGGGAGCAGAAACCCTATTTGAGGAAATAATAACAGAATTTCCCAAATCTAAAGACTAAATTGAATATGATGTTTAATCAGCTGAAAGAACACCCACATTTTTTAATGCAAAAAGACTTACATATGGACATAGCATTATCAAACTAAAAATATCTCAGATAAAGGAAAAATTTTACAGGAAGAAAAATGTAGCTTACAAAGTCATCCACCCAAATCAGAACTTCCCCAGACTCTAGACCAAACACTAGAGGAAAGAACAGTAGAATTCTTCACAATCCTAAAAATCAAGAGCTGGCAAAAGAGAATAATCTATCTTTCAAAATTATAATTCAAGTATAAAAATGAAATAAATTTTTCCCAGGCAAATAGTAGCTAACAGAATTTACTACACCAGACCTGTCTTTCAAGAAATGCTGAAAGGTGAGATGCTGAAGTTACTGTTTCTGGCACCAGGCCTTTGGGAGGGTCCCTTCCTTGTGTCACTGTTGGTGCAGATCCGGAGAGCCACCTCATTCACTCAGATTCCTGAGAGAACCCGCCTGACCTTTTCCCCACCCAGGTGTGATGATGGAAGTCACCGGCACCAGCACCAGGTCTTTTAGGGAGTTTCTTCCTTGCGTGGCAGCTGCCACAGATCCAGAGAACTGCCCCCTTCATCCAGGTTCCTGAGGGAGTCTGCACAAACTTTCCCCCACGAAGGTGAGAAACCAGAAGTCACTGGTGCTGGCACCAGGCCTTTGGGAGTGTCCCTTCCTTGCGTTGATGCCGCCACAGATCTGGAGAGCCACCTCTTTCACCCAGGTTCCTGCTAGTGGTGCTGGTGCATTAGTAAACTAAACTACAGATCTACTTGCAATCTAGAAAACACTACTATCAGCATGTCAACCAACACCAGAGCCATGGTTTCTCAATATGTAGAACAAGTCAGAATGCAAAAAACAGTAAGGAAGAAAAAACTGTAGACATGCAAGCAACCCTACAGCAAATAATCCACCATCACCAAAGACAAGACAACCTCCAGAAAACACCAAAGAAAGCCTCAATATGTATAACCTAATCAACAAACTGAAGAATGAAAATGAATCCCTAAAAATAAAATTGAAGGAGACCCAGGATTTGTGTTGCAATAGATGAGCTCAAAAATCCACAGAAAGGCCATGGAAGCAGATTAAATCAGCACACTTGAAGATACAGAAATAGAGAGGATGAAGAAAGAAAAAGAGAGAGAAAAACGAAGTAAGAAGACTGAAGAAAAGCTCAGAGATATGTCAGATTCCTTAAAGAAAAGAAACATGAGTAATAAGAATCCCAGAAGTAGAGGAGTCATGGGAACTGAAAGCTTTTCAATATAATAATAGAGAACTTCTCAAATCTACAGAAAGAAATGAAAATAGACATACAGAAAGCCAAAAGGACACCAAACTACTTTAATGAAAGAAAAGCCACAGTAAGACACATCATTGTAAAACTTCCAAGAACCCAAGATAAAGAAAAAATAATGAGAATGGCCGGAGAAAAGAAACAGATAACCTACAAAGGAAAATCCTTTAGACTGACATCAGATGTTTCTGGAGTCACTCCAGGCAAGAAGAGAATGGAGCCACATTTAAAAAAATCTCCAAGAAAAAAATGTGCAGTCAAGAATACTCTACCCAGCAAAGCTATCCTTCCTCTATGAAAAATTAGAACCTTCTCTGACAAGCAAAGTCTCCAGAAATTTGCTACCACTATAATCCTACTCCAAGAAATTTTGCAGGAGGTCTCAAGATCAAAACCATAGGAAGATTAAATAAAACAAACAAACAAAAAAAGAAACCAATTCAAAACCCCAAAATCAGAAACAGAACCCAACATTCTGCTGCCTCCAAGAAACACATCTGATCTCTAAGGATAAGCATAGACTAAAGGTGCATGGCTGGAAAACTACACTACAAGCAAAGAGCCCCCATTCTTGTATCAGACAGAGCAGACTCAAATTAACAAAAGTGACAAAAGATAAAGACGGCCACTACTTTATGGTTAAAGAGTCAATCCACCAAAAAGACATAACAATAATCAACATATACACACCTAATGAGGGAGCACCAAAATTCATAAAACAACTACTAGTAGAACTGAAATCAAATATTGGTGAGAATACATATGTGGTAGGAGATTTTAACATACCACTCTCAACAAAAGACAGATCAACAAAACAGCAACTACACAAAGACACAGAAGCTTGAAAGGAAGATCTAGACCAAATGGACCTAATAGATATATACAGGACACTGTAACCCTAAGGAAAAGAATACACTTTCTTTTCAAATGCACACAGTTCATTCTCTAAAATTGATCAGATATTAAGCCACAACACAAACCTGAACAAATGCACAAAGATTAAAATAATACCAACCTTTTTCTCCAATCATAAAGGCATCAAATTAGAAATCAACAATGAAAAGAAAATAAGGAGAGTAAACACTACATGGAGACTGAACAACAGGCTTTTGGAAGATCACTGGGTTAAAGAGGAAACCACAAAAGAAATTAAAACCTACATGTAGGCAAATGACAATGACGCCACAATGTTCCAAAATGTGTGCGATGCAGCAAAAGTAATATTAAGAGGAAAGTTCATAGTAATACAGACCCAAATAAAAAGAATTGAAACAACCCAAAGAAGTACTCTAATCTCCCAACATGAGGACTTAGAAAAAGGGCAAAAAAAAAAAAATCCAAAACCCAGAAGAAGACAATAAATAACAAAAATAAAAGCAGAGATTAATGAAATCGAAACCAAAAAGACCATCAAGAAGATAAACAAAACCAAAAGCTGGTTCTTTAGAAAAATAAATAAAATTGACAAACCCCTTGCAAGGCTTACAAAGAAGAGAGAAAACTCAAACAGGATCATAAATGAAAAGGGAGATATTACAATAGACCCAGCATAAATCCAAAAGATAATTAGAGACTACTACAAATGTCTATACACAAACAGATACAGCAACCTGGAAGAGATGGACAAATTTCTAGAACAATAAAGTCATCTAAAATTGAATAAAAAGAAATAGAAAATTTAAACAATTTCATCACAAGCAGTAAAATTGAGGCAGTCATCAGAACTCTCCCTATAAAAAAGAGTCCAGGTCCAGATGGTTTCATAAATGAATTCTACCAAACATTCAAAGAGGAATTAACACCGGTACTATTAAAACTCTTTCAAAAAATTGAGAAAGAGGAAAGCTACCAAATACCTTCTATGAAGCAAACATTACACTAATTCCAAAACCAAATAAAGATAGCACAAAGAAAGAAAACTATAGACCAATCTCCCTAATGAACACAGATGCAAAAATTCTAAACAAAATCGTGGCATACCAAATCCAACATTGCATAAAAAGTATCATGCATCATGACCAATTGGGATTCATCCCAGGGGCACAGGGATGGTTCAACATCCGAAAATCAATCAACATATTCCATCACATCAACAAAGAGAAAAATAAAAACCATATGATCATATAAATAGATGCAGAAAAAGCATTCGATAAAGTACAGTATCCTTTCATGATGAAAGCCTTGGAAAAAATTGGTATAAAAGGAACATACCTCAACATAGTAAAAGCTATATATGACAAACCCACAGCAAACATCATCCTCAATGGGGAAAAACTGAAACCATTTCAATTAAGGTCTGGAACCAGGGAAGGATGCCCACTCTCTCCACTCATTTTCAACAAAGTTCTGGAAGTCCTAGCTAGGGCAATAAGACAAGAGAAAGAAATAAAATGAATCTGAATAGGGAAAGACGAAATAAAGCTATCAAGCAGATGATATGATACTCTATGTAGAGAACCCAGAAAAATCAACAGAAAAGTTAATTGAAATAATAAACCAATTCAGTAATTAGCTGGATACAAAATCAACACACAAAAATCAACAGCATTCATATATGCAAAGAATCAATCAGAAGAAAATTTTTTTAAAAAAGCACATTTGCCATCGCACTAAAAAAATTAAATACTTGGGAATAAACCTAATCAAAGATGTAAAAGACCTATACAAAGAAAACTATAAAACATTCTTAAAAGAAATAAAAGATGATAAAAAATGGGACACATTCCAGGTTCATGGATTAGAAGATTCAACATTATCAAAATGACCATACTACCAAAGGCAATCTACAGATTCAATGCAATTCCAATAAAGATCCCAATGACATATTTTAAAGAGATAGAACAAAAATTACTGAAATGCATGTGGAACAACAAAAGACCCTTAACATCAAAACCCTTTTGACAAACAGAAGAGAGAATGGAGGTATTACTATTCCAGACTTCAAGCTATACTACAAAGCCATAATACTTAAAACAACATGGTACTGGCACAAAAACAGACAAACAGACCAAGGGATCAAAATTGAATACCCAAAAAATAAAACCACACATATATGTTCAACGAATCTTTTTCAAAGGGGAAAAAAATCATAATCTGGAACAAGGATAGTCTCCTCAGTAAATGGTGATGGAAAAACTGCATTAAGACATGGAAAAAAATGGACCACAACAACACCCTCACACCCTGTACAAAAATCAACTCAAAATGGATAAAGGACATGGAAGTGAGGCCTGCAACCATAAAATTCATAGACAAAAACCTGGGCAAAATCCTTCATGAATTTCACCTCAGAAATTCATTTTGGGAAACAACTATGGCTGGCAAAAAAAAATGAAGGAAAATATAAACAGCTGGGACTATATCAAACTAAAAATTTTCTGTACAGCTAAAGAGATAATAAACAAAACAAAAAGAAACCCAACCGACTAGGAGAAAAATTTTGCCCTCCAGACAAGTGACAAGGGTCTGATAACAAAGATCCACAAAGAACTCCTACATTTCAACAAAAACAAAGCAAAAAACCCAGTCAAAAAATGGGGAGAACTAAAAAGACACTTCACCAAAGAGGAGATACAGATGGCTAATAGGCATATGAAAGAATGCTCCACAATGCTAATAATCAGGGAAATGCAAATTAAAACCACACTGAGATACCATCTTACACCTGTAAGAATGGCCCATATAAATAAAACGGACAACAACAAGTTGACACCGATGTGGAGAAAAAGGAACTCTCTTACACTGCTGCTGGGAGTGCAAACTGGTCCAGCCACTTGGAAGACTGTGTGGAAGACCTTCAAACAATTGAAAGTGGACTTACCATTCAACCCAGCAATCCCACTACTAGGAATCTACCCAGAGGACATGAAAACACTAATTCAAAAGGACAACTTTAAGCACATGTTTACTGTAGCTCTGTTTACAATTGCCAAGATTTGGAAACAAAAATAATGCCCCAAATCCAATGATTGACTAAAAAAAAAATGTGGTATATATACACGATGGAATACTACACATCAATCAAGGAGGACAAACATGTCATTCGCAGCAACATGGATGGAACTAGAAGAACTCATAGTAGAAATAAACCAAAAAGAAAAAGAGAAATACAGAATGGTCTCACTTATATGATGGATATAGGGAAAAACAAACAAATAGGAAAAAATAAAAACAACCAATGGGACTGAACAATGGAGTGAAAGAGAAAGAGGGTGAAGAAGGTGGGGGAGGCAAAAGGCATAAAAGAGTAGGATGGTTAACAGGTGCTAGGAAGTGGAAAGCCCCGGGGTACACAATAATGTAATATAAATATAAATACACATATATATGCAAATTTAAATAATTTAAATTATATTTAAAAAAAACTATTACAGAGATAGTTGACATTCTCTGTGGAGATCTCTTCTATCCTATTCCCCATTATACCTTTCCAGAAGTAATAATCAGCACACTGGTTTTGATGTTTGTCATTCCAGTGGTATTTGAAACTTTTAAATCACACATCAGTAAATAATGTTATTTTGCATGGTTATAATTTTGTAATTATGTTTATACCTATCTATGTAACTTTGCTTCTTCTTCCCCCCCAAAAAATTTAAATTTTAAAAAGAAAGAGGGGAGGAGCCTGAGTTCTTGACACCTGGCATACCCCCATGTGCTTTGGAAATCCCATGTGGATCCCCCCAAAAAAAGAAAAGATAAAGATAAAAGGAAAAGGAAAAAAAAGCAATACTATGTGGAAAGCATATAGCAATATTGATTCACTTAGAAAAAAGAAAAAAATTCTCAATCTAACTCTACAGCTGAAGGAACTAGAAAAATGTGAACAGCATCTAAAAACAAATAAAAGAAGTAATAAAATTATAGCAGAAATAAATAAAACAGAAAACAAATATTCCAAAAGATCAATGAAACCAAAGTTGTTTGGTTTTATTTTTTTTGAAATTATAAACAAAATTGACAAGCCACTAGCTGGGCTTAGGAAATGAAAAATAATTTTTAAAAAATCAATATAATCAGAAATGAAAAGGGCAAAATTACAACAGATACAGCAGAAGTGTAGGATCATAAAAGTCATCACCACTACTATTTTATGTTATTGAAAGTCTTTGAGGAAGCAAATAGGCAAAAATGTGACAAAAATTCAAACTTGAAAGGAAATAAAATTGTCACTATTTGAAGATGACATGCTAACATAATTAGATATATCAAAAAATTTTATGAAAAAATTTTTCTAGAAATAATAAATAATTAAATGGAAGGAGATAAAAATCAGTGATAATTCTATATGTAAACAATGTAGCAAAAGACAGGAAAATAAGGAATAAAATTTCATTTATAATAATGCCAATAAAAATGAAATACTGCAAAGTAAACTTAACAACAGAGGGAAAGGACTTATATATTGAAAACTATATGGAGCAACAACAAAAAAGGCCCCAAACAGCTAAAGTGATTCTAAGAGAAAATAAGAAATTTGAGAAAAGAAGAAATTTGAAGATAACACACTTTCTGACCTCAAATTATATTACATAGCAACAGTAATCAAAACAATATGGTAATATGTTTGAATATGAACAAGAAAAGAATTTCAGATCAATGGAATAGAATAGAAAACCATAAATAAACCCATTCAAATAGGAAGAGTTAATCTTTGACAAAGATGTTAGATCATATAATGGACAAAAATAGAACCTCTTTAGTATATGGTGTTTTGAAATGGTGGATGCTCTACTTAGAGGGAAAAAAAAATGAAACAAGATCTATACTTAACTCCTCACATAAAAGTTATTTCAAAATGGATTAAAGATAAGTATATAAAAACCATAAACTACTTACAAGAAAATATAAGGGAAACACTGTAGGACATCTACCACAAAGATGTGTTTAGGAATACAACAACAACAGCAAGGGAAACAAGTAAAAACAAACAGTTGGGATTAAATCATGCTTAAAAGCTTTTGTATTCAAAGGAAATTAACACAAAAATAAATAGGCATCCTACATAATAGGAAAAACATTTACATACAACATGAGAGAAGGGGTTAATCTCAAAAGTTTATTAAATTCTTATACAATCCAACAACAAAGAAGCAGTCTAAAAAATGGACAAACGACCTAAACAGACAGGTCTCCAAAAAAAACCATTCAGATGACCTACAGACAAATTAGGAAAATTTAAACATCACTTACAAGAGGAGTAAAGAAATGATAAAGCAAGAAATATTTAGAAGGAATAAAGATAGAGAAGATATCAATAAAGTTATCAGTCTATTTTGTTATTTATTTATATCAGTCTATATTTATTTATATCAGTCTATCAGGTTATTTTGGTGTTTTCCTTAGACGTGACTGTAAATTATACAATCGATCATTCTAATAGATTAAAAAATTACTTCAATAATTTGCATATTTATTCAACAATTATTTATTGAACTTCAAAATGTACTAGTGAGTAAATTCAAAAGATACCTGCTAGAATCTTCTCATACTGTAAAATGATTGCTCATCAAAGAATAGCAAATACAAGAAATATCATTATAGTTAAAAAATATCATCTTAAGGGCCTATTTCTCCAGCAAAAACTGTGTAATTTCCAACTGTAGACCACCTTTCACATTTCTCTGTGAAGTAGGTATAAAAACAGCATGTCTAAAGACTGAAGGAAAGGTCACTCTAAGAAAAAGAGGTGAGAAATGAGGCAGAGAGCTGTTAAGATCAGAATCATTCAGTTTTTCCTGAGCATTGAGTTTTTCCTGAGCATCTTGTCCTGCTGAGTTTCCAAGAGAATGAAATATGTGGCCTTTGGAAATGTTTCTTTTTTCTTTTTTTTTTTTTAAAGCACAAGCGCATGCACACATACACAGAACCAAAGCTTTGACTTGGGTTTTGATCAGTCCTCAAAAGTTTTCACAGAAGACTTCATGATCAAATTTGACTTTTTCCAAACCTATCACTCTACCTTCCTAATGACTTGTACTGAAATATGTAAAAAATATACATTATATTATATTATATTTAATTATTAGGATGGTTAAAGGTTGTCAAAAGTAAATTAAATGAATTTGAAGTCCATATAATATAGAATGTGATAGGTAGATAAAACTTATTTTAAACATGAAAGCAAATAATTTCAGGACTGAAGAAATTCAAGAAACTTTACAATTGCTAGTTGCCTATCATCTTAAAAATCTTGTAAGCACAGGCACGTAGAATCTCTAAGGAGTTTCTTCTTTCTCCTTTTCTCCTTTGTACGCACTCACAATCTTCCCACTCATCTTCAGCAATGTAATTAGTCTTATATTACCAAAATCTACCTGAATAGTACTATTTAAATCTATCCTGGAAGAAATATTCATATCATAGGCATTTCAATTTTGTCATCATTCTAAATTTGGATATTTTAAGACATTTCCAAATATTCTCTCTAGTCACATGATTTCACTTGCTAAGATTATTTTTCTGGTTTTTTACTTTTAAAAATTTTCTAAAAGAGGTAGCCCTTAAATCCCAGTTGTTATTGTTTTTCTTTTTTAAAAAATACTGGTTTTTATTTCAGAACAGAGATGCAAAATGCTGAGTAAATTTTGGAAAAGATAATTCAAAAATAAACAATCACTCACTATGATAAAGTTTATCTTAGAAATTTAAGGAAAATACAATGCTAAGCAATTTACCAACAGATAAAGCCAAAGAGATTGATAATTCCAAGTAGTGAAGATAATATAAATTATCCATCATTTTCCTCTTATCAACTGCATGATTGATCCAATGATGAATATGCAAACAAGCTAAATTGCTTAAATTCCTCCCCTTAGATGCAGAGTTGTTTAATTGCTTGTGGCCATATTACCTCCATTTGGAGCTAATTGCCAGGAAAGAATGAAACCAGGAAGAAAGTAAAAAACTAGTGATCGATATTTAGTAATATATATATATGTATTTACATATGTGTGTACATAAAATATGACATGCTATATATTTGCATAATTATGTAAATATGTATGTTTAATTGATGATTAATTTTATGTGTCAAATTAGGTTAAGATATCATCAGTAAATGGGTGTGTGTCTTTGAGGATGTTTCTGGAAAAGATCACATTTGAATCTGTAGACAGAGTAAAATATTTGTTCTCATCATTCCATGTGGGCATCATAAATTTCCTGAAAATCTGAATACACTTAAAAAGAGGAAAGGTCAGTTTTTTCTTTTCATATCCTTTGTACTTGGACATTGGTGTTCCTGGTTCTTGGAACTGGGACTGGAATTTACCACCAATGGCTCCCTGGTTCTCAAATTTTTGAATTCAAACTGAATTATAATACCTCCTGAAATTATACCATCAGCTTTCCTGATTGCCAGTGGCAGGTTGTGGGATTTTTCATACTCCATAATTGCATGAACCAACTCCTATAAGCATTTTCTTATACAAATGTAAAGGTAGATGGTTATAGATGGTGATAGGCAGAAATATAGACAGACAGATATTGATTCCAAGGCCAGTATTACCTAACAAGAAATCACATGAAATTTTCATTAATTTCAAAACAAAAATTTTACTCTCCTGTTCATTTGCATAATTTCCTTTACTTTCAAGGAAGTTTTTAGTAATGGAAAAGTAATGTTCCATTGTATTTAGATATCATACTCTTAGTATCTATTATGAACAAAAAGCTACAAAAGATAAAAGTTTCCTCAATGTTCATTGATAAATCAAATATATTAAAATGACTATATCCAAAGTGAACTGAGTTTCATCCTGTAATGACAACATGGACAATCATTCTTTAAAGAGATAAGAAAAATGCTATAATTATTGAAAGACAGTATCTAGTACTGAAATATAAATATTTTAAAGCTGGGTCTTTATGTAGCAGACAAAAGTTTGAAACATGTTTGATGAGTTTGTGTTTATGATATAAGTTTGATATTTTGAAAAGCAGAACTATCTGATTGACTTGAATTAATGACAAAGTCTTGAAAACATTGCTTTGCAATAGTCAAGAAATGAATGAGAATTTATAATGTATGTGAAATGTGTTAACTCTCTAAATATTTTTTGGTCTCTTAATAATATCATTCCCTCTATATTATCAAGACATAAGTGCCAACTATAGTAATGCATTATTAGATTAATGGATATATTATATTTATATATTATATAAGAGGCAATATAGAATATTTGATGATATGCAAATACTGAAATATTTGAATATGAATATTACATCATTATATCATGCTTTGATGTATATATAATTCTTATAAGGTTTTACTCTGTGAGATGCATTTTTGTTTTTATCAGAATAGTACAAATCATGAAGTTTTATAGAGCTACTTTAATTCTTTAATTTCTATCAACAGTGACTAGCTAATTTGCATAATTTTATTACAACCGCATAATAAGTCATTCATATTTGACTGAAGAGTAGCTGAAACCCCAGCTGTTTTACTTCTAGGGAAACCTAATTATTGCATAGGTTTCTAGAGAAGCATATTGACAAGTTGAATGAGTTAGATTGTTTTCATATTATTTTACTAAAGGAAAAACAAGGAGATACCTATTAACTTCCATCAAATGAATTCTTCTATTCAAAGTGGTAAAAAAGGTCTAAAACTATCTAAGTTTGTCCCTAAAGTTCTTTCAAACTAAGGCATGACATTTTTTTTAATTTGTTCCAAGAAAACTTAAAAAGAAACAACTATCAATATTTATTTAGAATGGAGTTGCAGACCAAGGAGAAACAAAATTCCAAAATTTGGGCACCTCAAACATCTTGATACAAAATGATTTTGAACAAAATAACATTATTCAAGGATCCTGTATACTCTAAAAAGAGTAACAGGCAAAGACTTTCAGCATGATGTAATAAAAAATATTAGGTATTTTCATCAAGGCATTTGCTTGTTATTATTATTTATTCTTATCATTATTATTATTTGGGTGTAACATGTTTATAATATTTTAGATCTCTTTAAAATTAGAGTTTTGTTTTCTTTGGGTAGATACCATGGAGTGCAATTAATTGCTGGATCACATGATATATCTATTTTTAATATTTTTTAAAATCCCCATACTGTTACACCAATTTCCATTCCCGCCAACAGTGTAAAAGGGTTCTTTTTTTTCTCCACACCATTGTCAATATTTGTTGTTTCTAGTATTTTTGATATGGGTCATTCTCATGGGTATGAATTCATACCTAATCATGGTTTTGATCTACATTTCTCTGACAAGTGATGATTATTTTTTCATGTGCTTGCTTGTCACCTGCTTGTAATCTTTGAAGAAGTGCCTATTTAGCTCTTTTGTTCATTTTTTGATTGGGTAACTTGTTCTCCTTTTGTTGAGTTGTATGAATTTGTAGATTTTGTATGATAGCCCCTTGGTTAATGTATGAAATATATTTTGTTTCATTCAGTATGGTGTCTTTTAGCTTGAGTGATCATTCTTTTAAAGCGCAGAAGTTTATTAGTTTGATGTAATCCCAACAGCTTATATACTCTTGTTATTTTTGCTGTTGGTGGTAAATCCCAAAAGTTATTACAGATGCCTATGCTGTAGAGTATTTTTCCTATCTTTTCTTCTATATATGTTATGGCTTCAGATCTTACATTCAAGTCTTTTATTTATACTAGTTTTTAGTATGGTGAGAGAGTATGCTCTAGTTTTACTCTTTTGTAAATGGCTGTACAATTTTCCCAATACCATTTATTGAAGAGGTTTTCCTTCTCCAATGTATGGTATTTGCTCCTTCATTATATATTAACTGTCTATATAGGTGTGAGTTTATTTCTGGGTTCTCAATTTTCTTCTATTGTTCTCTGTGTTCTTGTTCCAGTGTCATATTGGTTTAATGAAAATAACTTCATAATATAGCTTCAAGTCTGGGTGAATTATACAACAATCATTCCTCAATTTCTTTAAAGATTGAAGAGGCAATACCAGTAATTTGGTATATAACTTCCAATTTAAGTCTTTTTAATTTCACAGATAAGATATTCATGGAAAAAAAAAAAGGAATAATAGTTATACCTCTTGTCCATGGGGAATTATTTCCATTACACTTAGTGGGTGCCTGGAACAATGAATAACACAAAAATTTCTAGATACTACGTTTCTTCTATACACATTTACTAGCAATATTTAATTTATTGGACACAGTAAGGGATAGGATAATTTCAACAATATACTATAATAAAAGTATGAAAATACGCAAACAACTAAATAAGAGATAAACTGGAGGGCAGTGTATATAGCATGAATATACTGAATAAAGGGATAATAAACATACAGGGCAGGATGCTACTCAGAACTGGACAGTTTAAAATTATGAATTCCTTATTTTTAGATCTTTTCCATTTAATATGTTCACACCACAGTAACTATAAGCAACTGAAATCTAAGAGAGTGAAATTACAGATAAGAGGTGGAGGGGGGATACTGTAATCATTATATGCATACAGTATCACAGAATGTTAGAGCTATAAAAACCCTTATAGGTTATTATTGAATAGTTGGGGAGGCTAAACATAAAGACAACAAATGATTTCCCAAAGATGGTAAAACTACAATATGACAAAACTTTAAGCTTCTTAAGTTCACAAAAACAATTTTCAAACTATCTCACATAGAATCAGGAAAAAAAGCAGTTATGTAGTAACTACATACATCTGGTCTAGGATGTTATATTTTACTATTTAAAGTTTTCAAAATGTTAAAAGACAAAGGGAACTTTCATGTTAACACTATAATTTTACAATTTCCAATTAATTAAAATAATTTTGATAGTCAATCTTCAAACATTATTTAAAGGAAAAAATGAATAGAATATACTTTACACCATTTTAAAGATCCTTGTTGATACCACTTTAAATAAATGGGTATCACAATATCAACTACTACATATTTCTATGCTAAATATAAGGGACAGACACTGGGCAATGCAGAGCATAGGATTATACAATCTGTGGCCGTTGCCATTTTACTTTATACAGTTCAAATATAAATGTACTCTATTTCATCAGCTTATATTTCCTTATGCATTAATATCCATCAATATCATTCCTTCCAATAACACCTTGAATTTTTAAGAATGTGAAATTATTAAGGAAAAGATTCTGTTACATGGTTCTGGAAGTTTTCCAAAATAATGTAGTATGTCGGTCTCATTGACTTTTTAGACTGAATTTTATTCACACTACCTTTCTTCTGGTTCACTTTGCTATTTCTGGTTGAGTGGTTCTGCCTACATGAGTAAAATTTTATTATACTCTTATCCTTCACTGTTGGCTCTACCTTGGCAGTCAAGTTTAATCATGCCAGATGTTGTTTTTGCAAAATTCAACCCTTCTGCACAGCTAATAGCCAGTCTGACCAATACTTTCACTCAAAGTACCACCCATCCTCAGAAAAGTGTTATGCTCAGTGTATAATTTCTGGCAATGAAGCTAACTAACCTTCATTCAATTTGTGAGTTTCTATGTTTCCAAAAGAATTTGATGTTTCTACTCCAAATGGTAACTGTTTTTTAAACTGGCTAGTCTAAAATAGTCTTAATTTACTGTCTTTTTTCTTATTATAGCCCCTTATGCACAGAATCCTACATAGACAATATAAATATGGATGGTAATTATAAAGCAATTTATATAGACTTTCCATATGAAAATTATAAAATTTATTGCATTGTTTTTGTATCAAATATATATTGATAATTTTCTTTACTCACACACACAGGAAGAATTAACTATTTACACTACCAAGGGTTCATCTCTCCCCAGTAGGGGCTGCACTTAAAAAGTAATCTTGTTCCTACTAAGTATCTATCACTCTGCTCTTAAATTTCCTCCTATTTCTTTGCTTTTCCACATAAACTAGCCATTTTCAAAAGTGGCTTATAGAAAAATATGTAATTTATCTGACAACCAGACTTCTAATAACTTTAACCATGAAGGGGAAAATGCCACAAACCTTCAAAAAAACAAAAAAACTTCCTAGAGGCCAGTTTTTTAAAAGTACATATATATTTCATAAGAATAAAACTCAAAATGAGCTATCCTTCCCCTGAGTTTCTATAGTTATTGTTTGTTCTTTTCTCATAGCACTTACAAATTTTCCTTATCATTCTAGTTATCTATGTAAATGTGTGATTTCCTTACCTACATGAAAGATGTTTGCCAGCAGGAATCATATCTATATTATTTTATTCCCCCCAATGCCTGTTTCTTCATTTGTGTTCAATAAAGAACTATTTCTCCATCCTTTAAAGCCCCATGAAGGTTGTGGAAAGGTCAAGGTAATGAGGACTGAGAAAGGCTATTTGATTTGTCCAGTTTTTCACTATTTTCTGACACTTATCACATGCTTTTATTATAGATATTTTTATACAGGTCTTACATCCCAACTGTTCCAACTAAAAAGGAAGCTTTATAAGCTCCTTGAGGGAAAAGTTCCATATGTTGCTCATCTTTGATTCTCTCAAGGCTTTGAAATAAAAACTTGTACATAATAGGCACAGATATATAAATGAATGAACATAAATCAGGCTAGAAGGATAAATAGCTGATTCCCATAAAATGACAGCTAATAACAAAGGAAGACATTAGAATATTTAAAAAGGCATTTCTATTCATTAAACATTTACTGAGTGCCTATTATGTACTAAGAAGTATGTGATGTCCTAAATAGAATGAAACACAACTTTCCTCGGAACTCATAGTTTAGTAGGGTAGCCAAGAAAACCAATAATTATAATCCAAGATTAGCAAAGAATATGCTTTATTGATACATTCATTTCTTATTCCCTTGCCCAGTGTACATTATATTGGGAAAATATTTTTTAATAAGGTTTACATTAATACAATTTTGAGTAATAAAAGTATTTTACATTAACTAGAACACCATATTACCTACATTTCTTTAATGTTTGTCATGTAAATTATATTGCTTTACCACTATTCTTAGGTCATGCCCAAAATAACAGATATTAGTAATTATTTTATGTGTGTCATCTTATCTGAGGACATATTTTTAAATACTTACCTAAACAAATATCAATATTAATCATTAATTTTTCACAAAGCAAGATTTCCAAGTATCTTATGTAATTCTCCCAAACCTTATTAGATATGTTTTTCAATTACAATTAAGCAATTTCTAATAGCTCATGGAAACATTAGGGTCAATCCTAGTAATTGATAGATTACAGCAAGAGTAATTTAGTGCAGTTATCCTCTTTCTTTGGAAATAATAGAGACCCTAACAATACTGAATAAACTTCATTTCCCATGATAATTAAAAGATAAATATTCAGCAAAAGGGAGAATTCTAATACTATTTACAGCCTTAGAGTGTTCATGGATGTAAGGCACTTAATAACATTATTTAAGCATTGTCCAAAAGAAAATACAACATGAGAATATTGGTCTGATTTAGGTATACTACGTACAGTGTTGGGTTATGTAAATAATCTTGCCAGCCATTTGCAATTGTATTTGATGGTTATCTTAAAAAGTAACAGTAAATGGCAATGTATATTGTAGGGTATGTGCCTTACTACAGACATATTACAAAATCATTATTTTAACATTTTAGGTGCAGGGCTTTTTACTTTGCTTAAAAGCAAAAGAGGTTCATTAGAGAAAATTAGAAATATCAGAAAAGGACAAATATAAAAACATTCATCATCCCCAAACTTGCCAGTATGTGTGTGTTGTGGTCCATCTTTGTGCAGTCATGCTTACATGGTATTTAAACTAATAATACATCTTTTGCACATCAGATAATATTCTGGATATTTGCCCAATCTGCAGATACATTTCTAATTGTAAATAACTATGTACGATACCATAACAAAATAGACCATGACATATATAAGCAATAATTCACTGTGAATCATTTAAGCTATTCTCACTATTATAATTAGATGTATAATAAACATATAATAAACATAAGTCTTCACATATCACAGGTCATTTTCTTTTTATAACCTACTAGAAGAGAAATGAATCAAACAGAATAGCCATTTTGAAATTTTTTAATATATACCATTAAATTTCTTTCAGGAAAGGATTTATATTATTATCAATGATATATGTGTTTCCTCACTAAATAGAGTAAAAAATAAGCATAAGTAGTCAACAGAGGATAGTACATAGTTTTATATAGAGAGAGATAGTAGATAAAGACAAATTGTAATACATATATACAAACTTAAATGCATATACAAAGATATTTCAATAGTTTATATTAAAGAAGAAGAATGATATCTCATTGTTAATGTAATATTTTGATCACTAAGTATTCATTTAGTCTAAATATTAGTTACTTATAGTTCTGATTTTTAAATATTTTTAGTATTTGTCCATTTTTCTATTGGCTGAACTACTCATTTTCTTAATGAATGTAATTTCTGCTTGAATATATAATACTGAACCATTTTCGGCCAATAGAGTTGCAATTTTACTTTCAAAATATGGAAAATTATAAAGAATAATACAAATTATCCACCTTCCAGAAAAACATTAGCAGTATTGTTGCCCAACACTTATATTTTATTGAAAATTTTACAGATAGTGTTGAAATCACTTTGCATCACTCTTCACATCAATCTACCTCCCACTCTTCACATAGATAATCATGAATTTAATGTGTATCTTCCCATCATGTTCTCATACATTTTAAGTATGTTCATAAAAAATTATACAAAACTGTTTGTACTGCCTTTGAATGTTAAATATCATATGCATCATTCTGTAGCTTACTTTTTTTATTCAACGTTACTTTTCTGAGGTCTATCCATGCTATCTCCTGTGTTCAGTATTGTGAAAATTGAAATTGATTTAGCCAACAAACTTGTGCCTATGTACACAAATTTCTCTATGTTTTACACTTAAATATGAGTTGTTGAATCAGGATATTTGTGTTACTGAATTGAATGCTTAGTTAATTATTTTCAAGTTTATTAGATAGTCATATTTTTATTTTCTAATACTTTACTTAGGGTTTTTGTATTTATGGTTGGAAAAGAATGGACTGTATTTTTCTTCTAATACATTTTCATTGTTAATTTTTCATAAATAGTATTAACATATTAATAATTAACATGAATATATTAGTAGTTTAACAAACTGAGTTGAATATCATCTTTATTTTTCTAGGCTGAAAAATATTCATATAATAAGGATTATCTATTCCTTAAAGGTATGATAAAACCACATGTCATTTACTTGATACCTTTAGAATAGAGTGGGAAAGAGAGTAAAATTTTTTTACTTTTAGTTTTATTTCTGTAACGATCATCAGATTATACAAACTTTTTATTTCTTCTGACTTCATTATGATAACTATACTTACCTGGAAAAAATCAATAATTATTTAAGCCTGAGATTATACTCTACATGGTAAATCCTAAAAGTTGAAAAAAGGGAAAAAGAAACAACCATTCTAAACCATTTTTTGAGGATCACCATGGTGGCCAACTAGGGCAAAATTTAACTGGCAATATATAGGAGTCAAATAGGTGGATGTTGACAATGACTCTTGCTCATCATTGATCAAGGATGGCACAATCGGTATTAAATCCCACTAACTTCTGGAGTGCTTATAACTAGTAGGTGATACTTGTATAAATCTATTTTCCACAGCAATGACTGAAGTAGAAAAGTGGGTTTAAGTACTTGTGAAGTAGAGCACAGAAGGTGTCCAATATACTATTTTATCTTAATTTTCAAAATTATTTAATTGCTATGATTTCTCGTACCTAATTTTTACTCCCATTTGTTTCGAAGACTATATGTGCAGTTTGTCTTTAAGCCTCTCTCCCCAGAGTTTTTTTTCACTTATCAATATTGTCAAAGAATTAGCTTTTAATTTTATTGATGGACTACATTTTTTCTATTCATTAATTTCTATCCCTACTTTTACTGTCTCTGCTTTCAACTTTCTTTAATATATGTCCATTAAATTAAATTTTAAAGTTTTATCAAATCTTCTACAAATAGTTATAAACTTTCCTTCTCTTTTCCCTTAATTGTTCATTTTTTTCCCTATGAGGAGACCATGTTATGTATTTCTGATCTATCTTATCTTGTCATGATTTTAGCCACAAATGTGGGATAATCATGAGGTTTGGTCAAGCACAGGACTCCAATTCCTTGTTCTCAAAGTTGGTTCAGGAATGTCCACACAGCTTAAGCAAAGTTATTTTGTTCCCTATGAACTGCTAAATTGAACACTGGGACAGGGAGTGACTATCTTGGAATTTACGAAGCACCAACTTATATAATACTTCCTCCTCTTTACAGGTGATTAGAAACCCTAAAATTAGGCTAAGTGTCTATAAAGAAAAAAGTCCTCTATACTGCTACAAACTTTAATATATGAAATGATCATAGTGAAATTACTACTTGCTCTAGGTATATGTATTTAATTAATAGTAAAATGGAATTTTAATCATTTATAGTAAAGGTTGAGGTACTATTTTTTACTGTATTTGCCAAGGCTATCTAGATGACAAACTTTCCTTATCATTCACTCTGGTTGTGGTAAACAAGGCAGCCAACCCTTACTTAAGATAAGTTACTAGGCTTTCAAGAAAGATATTCAAGATGATTATATTTTCTGAACTGTGCATATAATTTCAAACTATTTAGAAAAATACTACCATCCAAAAATAACTTTAAAACTTAAAAGTGTTAAATCTGGATACATTTCTTAAATAAACTGATTAGTCATCGTTTAAATGCATATGTACCCATGTACCCAAGAGCAGTTTCAAATGCAAGCAAATTTTTTATTTGCTTCTGTGTAATTCAGAAATATAGATCATTCAGTAGCCAATATCAGTTCCCAAAAGTAAAAAACAAAGATTCTGAGAAACTTGGAAATTTAATATGAACCTCAATTTTGCACAGTATGATTTAGGAAGATATATAGATTATTTTAAACTTCTCTTAGGCACAAAAGAGTAATGATTAAGTAATTCACAAAATCATTAACTGAACTGTTGAAAGCAGAAATGCAAGCTTCCTGACTACATCATAGTGAAAACTATCCAGAACTTTATATTCTTGCCAAATCACAGTAACAAAAATTTGATTTGCGGTATTGTAATAGGGCATTATTATGGATTTTCAATAATGAACAGATTATTTACATTATATCTACAAATCAACCCTTTATGTGGCATTAGAAAGAAATAAGGACTCAGATCCTTAAAGGATCACTGAGGACCAATTTAAAGCATAATAAGAATTACAATAATGCTTGGCAACATAAGTGACTTCATATTTCTGGACTGAGCCTAAATTACCCAGTGTTTGCACCTAGTTGAGTTAAAATAAATGTATTCAGTCTACACATAGTATAAAATTATATTATCCATAAGTCAGTCGCATTAAAGCTTAGTTTTAGTTTGATTGTGTTGTCATTCATATTTGAAACAATTTCAAAGGAAATAACACCTGTATGTATTTATTTCACAGGTCTGTTGTGAAGATAGTTGAGTCAAGGAATGGCTTAAACTTTCAACTTAAAGATACAACACAGATTCAACTCCAAGACTAAACACAAACTCATTGTTCAATACCCAACAGCCATTAAAGGGAGACAGAAAAAAATGCTTGATGAATACACCTCAATTACTTCCTTCTGAGTTTATCTGCTCTAATTCTAAAGGGGGATGGAAGTAAAATATCACACATATTTTTAAGCACCTTCTGTCTAAATGGGGTGGCCTAGATTTGAACACACTGGCTTCCATAGTGTGTAGCATTTTATATGTTGTTCACACTTCCCAAGCCTCTGTAAAAGTTCCTTCTGTTCCTTCTGTAAAAATGGCAAATACATGCAATTCTGTAAAACAAATACTAACTCTACAGATATGATTAAAATCTAGACTTGTTTTACTTTTAAATTTTTCTCTTCATATATCAGAAAGCTTGTTTTAGTGACATGCTATTTCTATAAGAAAAAAAAAAATCCCTTAGTCAGCAGCATGTTCAAACTCTCTCATCCCAGTCCTGTTCTTTTGAGGATTTGGGGATAAGGTTGGAGTCAAAGCACTTGTAATTTTGTATCCTGGTATCTATTCTCTCAGTGTGAAATGCTCTTTCTTTGTTAAGATTCATGAGAAGCTATTTTTTCATTTTATAATAAAAATCAAACCTCTCCTTCATCTCTATCTTTGCCAAAGATTTTCTGTTGTGTGAAGCAGACGAGCTGCCGTTCCTCTTGCCATGAGCCTTAATGCCAGATACTGTATCTTCTGAGTCAACTCTCCTGTATAAATAAGCTATGTTAACTACCGAGAACTTCTCTTAAAAATCAACCATACATTATAAGAGTAAAAACTATATGAAAATTAAAAAATAAATAAAAATAGGCACATAAACTCTGCCTTACTCGTAAGGTTGTAAGATGAAAATTTTGGTTGTTTTAATACACAGACAGCAAGTGAATGGTATATTATAAACACAGCATATGACTAATTATATTAATGCAATGAATTCATCTTTGTAGAGGTGTGTTAGTAAGAGTTATACAGAAAAACAGAACCAATAGAATACACATATCAATATAAAGAAATGTATTGTAGGATTTGGCTCATTCTATTATGATGGCTGGCACATATCAACTTCTGCAGGTTGGTCAGCAAGTACAAAGGTCTATATGTTGGTCAGAAGAACAGATAGGTTCATTTAGAGTTTGAAAAATTCAAGGAAAAATTCAATGTGTTAGCCTGAGCACTGTCAGGTAGTAAAAGTTATTTATTCTATTTTAAAAACAATTTTAATGAGTAGTTTGATATATCACATAGTGCCTATTGTAAACATTTCAGTAATGTACAGTTTAGATTTTGCTAACAGTTTAAACTTCATGTTAAGAATTTTAACTACCACAACAAAAATAACATATAGAGGCAGTTAGGAAAAATTCTTACTCAAGGGAGGGTCAACCTTTTTCTTGAATTCAGCCTTTCAACTTCTAGGATAAAAGTTCTCTCAATTAAGGAAGGCAATCTGCTTCTCTCTAATGATTTAAATGTTAATCTTCATCCAAGTCACTCACATAGAAATACTCCTATAGATATCCCATGGCCCAGTCAAGTTAACCCATTAAAATGAACCATTATATGTGAATGGTAGCAAAATCTACGTGGTTCTCACCTTCATGCTTAAGAATACAGGGCATTAATCAAAAGTAGATAAAAGTGAAAACAAGAGTGAGAGAAGAGAGGAGGGGGATAAAAGTGGAGAGAAGTGGAGAGAAGTGGAGAAGTGAGCAAAGGAGGTGGGGGATAAAAGGGGAGAGACAAAGACAGAGAGACAGAAAGCAAAGCCTGCTAATGTTGACATGCAGTAAGATGTATACATCCTATCCTTGATATCATATGCTGAGCAGAGAATGACGAAGCTGCCTGTGGCCTGGCAACACAAACACTCACCATTGCAAGTAATTCAAATGTTTAAATTCCAGCTATTTAACTACCAAAGCACCAGTCTCTCATGTATTTCCCATCAGTGTCTGTGGTTTAACTGTTGAAATTCCAGCTCTGCCCAACTTCCCATTAGCACCTGCTTCAAGACTTTCAGGGGTTAGAATCCAGAAATTAGCTTTTTTCTAGCAAGAGTTGGTTCTAAGTGCACCACCAGCTGAGAGATTACTCCTCACTGTTCTCTTATACTGCTAAATCTGCATCACGGGTTTTGGAATAAATACCACACATTCACACACGATGAAAGAACAAGAAAGGCTTTATTAAACTAGTTAAGCTAGGGTCCACCCCTAAGCGTCCCCATCAGAACATGGGGACTGGACACCCCTCTGCCCTGAGTTCAGTCATTTGTACAGTTTTTAGGTTTTGGTGGCCATTGCGATGGTCTGGTGCCGAGGGGTCATCTTCCCATTGGCTGGTCTCCATCAGACAACCAGTTAAAGGAGTTTATCACCCTCTGATTGGTCGGAGGCAAGCTTGGGCCTGATTTCCTGGAGCTTGACCTTTGGCCTAGAAGCGAGGCTTAGGCCTGTCAGCAATAGTTAGGCCAGGCTATGTCACATCAATACTACCAGAATTTATTAAAACAGCAAAATGCATCCAAATGTCTTACATTTCTATATAATAAATGACCCAAGTGAGAATTTTGTATGAGTTCACTTATTGTTGTTTTTTTTTTTTTTTCACTAAGTATCCAGTTGATTGACTAAAGTAATTGTCAAGTCCTTCTAAGTAGTCAGTTATGGCTACAACAAATTAAGCAGAATTTATATTACAGTGTAGTAATTTTTAGAAAGTGATAAAACAAAACTCTCATAGCACTGAAGCCCTGACCCCAATATGGGTAGTGTTATTTGCTGGAAAAATGTAGGCATTGTCATCGCTTGTGTCTGAAAAACAGAGATTAAGATAGAGCTAGAAGGAATCATGTTGCAGAAATAAGCCAGAAAGAAAAAGAATTATGGGATGTTTTCACTTATATGAGGGATTTGGGAAAAACAAATAGACAAATGGACAAAAAAATATATAAAACTGACAAAAATATAGAACTGAAACATAGAGTGAGAGGGGGGAGGAGGAAGGGAAAGGGGAAGGGGGAGGGCACAAAAGGCTGAGATCATTCACAGTGATAAGGTGATGGGAGAACCTGGGGTAGACAATGATGTACATATACACAGATATATATGTATGTGCAATCAATAAAAATTTTTTTTAAAAAATGACAGACCAATATCCCTGAAAAAAAAAATACCCTAAAGCCAGATAATCAGATAAGTCTACTTCCTCCTTTACCTTGATATCAAGTACCTAAGCAGACTTGGTGAAATGCTAATCTAGGGTCCTGGGGTGATGACCCCAAGGCCCTGGTGGGGAAAGGGAGATGGACCACCAGGGAAGAATGTGATTGTGAATTGGGGTTGCTGGTTTCAGAAGGGGAGGGGGAGCAAGGAAAAGGATAAAAAGGAAAAGGAACAGAGACTAGATTTATAAGTTTTGGGAAGGAGAGCTGAGCAAGAGGTTGAGCCTGGAGATTAGCATCAGGTACAGAGGTTTTTGGCCTCAAGAGCAGAGTCCTTTGGGACTCCCCAGGTGTTCAGGTCCCCCAGAGGGTTGAGAGCTGTGTGAAGGAGGAGGAGAGGTTACCCTGATGAAGTGCTGAGCCACTGTGCAACTCAGATAACACTGCCTCAGAAAGACCCACCTGCCTCAGACCCACCTCTGTTGGTGGAATTCACCAGATGCTAACTGGAGCAACAGAGGATCAAGAAACAGGTATGTAATCTGGCAGTTTCAGACTGAAGTACACTAAGATTGAGATAAACCCCATGCAGCTCTTTGAGAAGCAGAAGTGGGGTTCTATTCCATTTGGGACTCTCAGACTTTTTAAATTTGTTTTTCCTGTATCTGTACATAAACCTTTATGCCTATCTTTATTACTAAGGTTTGATCTCTGGGCAGCTGCTTACATGCAGAAGAACCCTCAGTAAAAGTAATTAAAAAGGGGGTAGTCCCCTACTCCTGAAATCATTACGGGTTTGAAAGTCCATGAACAACCTCCTACTATTAATACTTAGATTGGATTAAGGAACTCTATTATTAGATAAATAGACTAATAAAGTGAAACACATATTGAAAAATAAGAAATTTTACTTTTCATCAGTTCGTTACTTATTTAAAGTCAAAATTCATTAAAAGGAAATAATTTATGGAATAAAAAGTAGGTTATAATTTTGACAGGAGGTAACAAAAATTGCAAGGAAAATATGGTATAGAAATCACAATCAAATTTTCCAAGTTTTAGTTACAAATTATATTACCCAGTATACCAAAGCCATGTTCAGATCATTTCCTTATTTGACCACTTTGAGTTTTTATACGAATTTTTCAAAAGTAGTCATGAAGATTTAAATTATGTACAGATTGTTGATTGTACTATGGCTAAAACATACTATTAAATGAGCATTTTGAACTCACATGTCATATTGAACAAAACCAGGAAAAATTATATACCTTTAAATATACAAGGTTGTTCTATTCATGGCAGAATATAATCTATCACTTTTTACTTGCTCTCAGTTCATTTGTTTGTTATACAAACATTTAGTTGAAAATAATGGGTTAAACAAATATCTGGAGAATGAATTCCTTACTTCTGTTTTAATGAAATATCTTAAAACTAAATACTTTTTAAAATGTTCCATTTATCAACTGTTCTAGCCTTTAGTGGAGAAAGAAAGTCTAGGAAAATATCATATATGTAGATATTTTTTCAACAAATGCAAAAATCCAGAGACTTTAACTATAGATTACATATTTTCATAATCTAAATAAATGAACAAAAAATGGCTACATTTTGTTGAAATTGTTGGGTACAAAGGAAAGCATCCTGTACCATTTTAGTTTCTTCTAGGCTGGGAAATCATCACTCTCCAAACAAATTAACAAGAGAAAAAAATCATAGAATTTTAAAATAACTTATATACCTACATACAAGGAAGAGGCCTAGCCTGACCTAATAACTCACCCACATGGCTTTTGATGCCATCTTAAATGCTGAGCAAAAGCAATGGAGGTTGTAGGAAGAAAAGGGAAATCAGTGAATTTACTGGGGAAAACAAAGGTACTTTGTTCTACCCACTCTTTAGAAAGAGTATTTAGGTCTTCTTAGAATGGATTCTTACAAAGAGAAGTGCCTATATGAACAAAAATAAGTCAGTGACCACCCACCCTTCCCAGCTCCTCTATGAAATCAAGCTTTGGTTTAAAAATAAAAAAGACGTTTTGGAGTGGAATATTTTGCTTCCCTAGGAATGCCTACTATGTGACAGGCACCTAGCAATAATATTCTTAATTTCACATTTACAACATTCCTTCAAGATGGGGTATTGAAATCGGGTGGGAAAACAAAATAAAACAAATAACCAAACTTGCAAAGGGGAGCAGCTGGCCCCTTAGAGGTAGCCACACACCAGGTTCTTCCCAGCCTGCACATGCAGTAGCAAGACAACATAAACTTTCATAAACTTTAAGAAGGACAAAAACAAATTTACTTAATAAAAGACAAATGAGAAAAGAGTCACGGAGGGGTACAAAGGAACCCCTGTAGTAATCTTACCACACAGTCCAGTCTCTATTCCAAAGCGTGCATGGCATTAGCAGCCATGTGTTTCCACAAAATGGCGACTACCCCACCTTAAGTCGGATGAAGGAGTTAAGATGACACCACCACTTCTTCTTCAGAAGACACAGTTACACTCCCTCCAAACCAGAAGAAGGTAACAGGGTGTCGGCAATCCTTCTCCGAAAGCAGGAGATTTAAATCCAATGAGGAAAACCAGGATGGTGTCATCAATTTTTCTTCAAAAGGCACAGCTCCGACATTCTATCAGCTCCAAGTCCAGAGTGAACCAGCATCAGCAAAACTCACTCAATACAGCAACACTTCAGATGTCTCACATTGAAAATAGCAACACAGCAAACTCTCTTCAGTTTTCCAAAAGACTTCCAAGCTTCATAGTTATAAAATTAAAGCAAGTTTTCAAGTACCACATTTCCAAGACAGCTCACACAGGGTACAAGTTTCTCCAACATGCTTCCCCGGGCTCCTCACCCACAGCTTGGCTTCCTTCCCTCCCCTGCATCCCCACATGGCAGCGGCAGCTCTGAGACCTCCTGACTCCCTGCTGCGCCTTACTTCTCCATTCTCCTCTCTGTCATCTTCTGTTCTCTTCTCTACTATTATCTCCTCTGTTCTGTTCTCTGCTCTTCTGTTCTGTCTCCTTCCATGTCTTTTATTCTCTGTCCCTTCCCTGATCCTTTAATACTCTTTTCTCATTAGTAGGCTTAACTTCCCTTCTCCAAATCTCCACCCACCAGTGCTAACCATAGCTATTTTAATACATCAACACCATTACTAGGGGCCACAGCCCCCTAAAAGGTATCATTTATCCACTCCCTAATTGCCATACTTTCACCACACACTCAGCCTTCCACCAACTACAAATGAGGAATCTGAAACACTTGAATATCAATATATTAAGGACTAAGGCTTACTGCCATAAAACTGAGTGGATGTGAAGCAAATTTCATGCAACACCGAGACTCATGATGTTATTCTACCTCTAAACATACAGTCAAGTTCCAAGATCACAACCATTTCTTTCCCAATTATGGAAGATTTTTAAAATCTACAGAGGCAATACATTGAAATAATCAGTATAGTCCATAACATTATGGTGAAGGTCACTGATGCCATGATGTGCCACACAGACTCCTACTTCAGAACAAATGACTTACACCCCCAATATATAGGGAAAGTGGCTGTCAGCTATCAGGTTTCTGTTGTATTTGGAAATTTCTTTGAAGACACCTATCTTAAAGTCACAACCCTTTTCTAAGACTGTTGTTCATATGACTGACTGATGTGTGGTTACATAAAGACTTCCCTTTTATCTCCTACTTATCCCCTTCCTCAAGTCAGGACAAGCAGGACAGGCTATTCCCTTTGAGACTGTAGCAGTGGAATCTCTATAAAAATAAGAAATCCCCATTTTTGCCACAACTAATGAGGGGCAGAGCTAAGTAATCAGGTAAAGACTTAGAAAACTTGTCAACAGAAACTTATTAATACAAATTGAAGGGCAATCTATATAACTATAGGCCTTTATGTTCCAAATATGTCAATATTGTGAAATAAAACTTTGGGAAATTTTCCAGATAAAAGATCAAAGAGACATTGAAACAGAACACACCACATTATGTTAAATTTTCTTTTGCTATAAAGGACATTATTTAAACAATTCGCAAAAATTCAATAAGGTATGCATACTGTAAAATAGTATTATGTGCAATCTCAATAAAATCTCAATGACATACTTCAAACAGATGGAAGAATATTGCTGAAATTCATATGGAATCACAAAAGAAAATCCCTTACAGCTAAAGCTTTCTGGGCAAAAAGGGGGAAGAATGGTGGTATTACACTCTCATAGTTTATTTATGTATGTATGTATGTATGTATGTATGTATGTATGTATGTATGTATTTATGTTTGAGACTAGGTCTTGGTATTTTTGCCTGTGGAACCACAGGCTCACGTTGCCCAGGGTACCACAGACTCAAGCAATCCCCAGCCTCAGCTTCCCAGGTAACTGGGATTAGAAGCGTGTGCTACCATGCCCAGATATATATATATATATATTTGGAACTAGGTCTCTCTACGGGCCCCAGGCAGGACTTGAACTGCGATCCCTAGCGCCTGCTGCTTCATAGGCTGAAGCTTACAGGCACGAGCCACTGTGCCTGGCATCACTCTCATACTTTAAACCATACTACAAAATCATAAGAATTAAAAATAACATGGTACAGAAAGGAAAACAAAGAGACCAATAGAATCAAATAGAGAGCCCAGAACTAAAACCACACATATATTGTGAAATAAGATGTAACAAGGGGTAAAGAATATACACTGGAACAAGAAAAGTTTCTCTTTTAAGTGGGGCTGGGGATATTGGACTGTCACATTCAATATAATGAAAATAGACTACTACCCCACATCATACACAACAACCAACTCAATAGATAAAAGATTTCGATATAAGACTGGAAATCATAAAATATATAGAAGAAAACATAGGCAAAACACTCCATGACATAAACTTCAGAAATATCTATAGAAGGAAAACAAAGGAGAAAATAAACAGCTGGGACTATAGCAAACTAAAAAGTTTCTGCACAGTAAAAAAGAACCAAAATGAATGAGAGAAAATATTTGCAACCATATATCTGACAAAGTACTGATATCAAAAATCTACAAATATGTTAAACAATTCAACAAAAATAAAGCAAACAAAAACCAATCAAAAATAGGACTGAAGACCTTCCTTTATGAAGGAAAAACCAGAACTTTCTCAGAAAAACAAAGCCTACAGAAAGTTGCTACCACCAAACCCCCTCTCCAAGAACTCCTGAAAGAAGCACTAAGATCGAAACCTGCAGAAGAACAAAAAGAATGAACAATAAAAAGAAAAGAAAAAACAAACTAAAACAGAACCCCAAATGACCACCAGGAACCAATTGTTAGACCCTCAAACATCAATAGTTACTCAAATGTCAATGGACTAAACTCATCAATCAAAAGACACAGAGTTGCAGAATGGATTAAAAGACAGAACCTAACATTCTGCTGCCTCCAAGAAACACATCTGATCCCAAAAGACAAGCATAGATTGAAGGTAAAAGGATGGAAAACAATTCTACAAGCAAACGCCCCCCCCCCCC
>PVHY01017702.1:0-30800 GCA_004024945.1 Uropsilus gracilis
TATATATATATATATAATATTCATAGGTTGTATCAGCATTCTTGGAAAGGCAAAACGTGAATTTAGAAAACATGCATTTTTCTCAAACAAACAAATGGACAAGAAAAACAGAAATGTTTAAATAAAAAAATAATATATGCTATGGAATGATGTGTTCCCATTAAAATAAGTGAACTAGGTTGTGTGACCTTAAGTGATTTGTTAAGTCACAAAAGTTGTTTTCGGAGTGCTAGAAATACCTATATACATGTAAATGAAAAGAAAAAAAAATAAAAAGATTACAGAGGTGGTAAGTATTTATGTTCACTTGTGGAAAATGATATGCGGTATCTAAGAACCTGGAGATTATTCATCAGTCCTTTGTAAAAATAAAATAAGAATTTCAGTTAGTGTCTTAGTGCAGAGGACAATGCAAAAGTAATTAAAAGACCCTTTTTGTTTGTTTGTTTTCTCCCAGGTAGCTGGGATTACAGGCAGGTATGCATGTATTTCTCTACAATCTACCATCTTCATTGCTCATTTTCTTTCTTTCTAATTCTTTCACTTCCAAAACCTAGGGTTAGTTTAGGTGCTTAATTGACTTGAGAAGCAGTACACGGATAACTTTCCATCAGAATGCTTCCTGAGAGGATAATTACATTGATTTTATTACTAGGAAATGGAAAATGAATTAGAAAATGTGAAGATGTCTCATCATACATGTACAATTTCCTGTTTGTTCAAATACATGCTTTAAATACATAACTACAAGCCTTTCTTTCTTCATCTTCTCTATGTTTGATATCCTTTTCCTTTGTCTCAGTTTGACAACACCTTTGTGGATTTGATATGTATGGATTTATTTATGTGGAGATCTATATTTTTTATTGCCAAATAATGTTTATTAGCTTCTAATCTCAGAATTTAAAAAAAAAGTTCAAAGTGACCCTCCACATGTTACTTTAATCTGGCCTAACTGACTGTAGTCTAGCATCCACATAAAAGACTTGAGGCAATAGTAATGGATGACATTGTAGGGGTAACACTTGTTACATTTTCCTAGAGTCTTCACACTGTGTATTTCCCTGAATTGATAGAAAATTCAGAATTTCAACTTCTGGTAACCTCTCAGTATATGGAATATATAGGATGTTGATCCCATTTAAAAGATCTCTAATTCTTTTATTTAAAGATCAACCATCTTTGTTCTCTCAAAGCATATAATCTTTGGGGGCTAAAGGATTCATCATCACACAATGAAAATAAAATATGCTTCAGGAAATCACTCAACTGCCCTTAGTGTGCTCTCTTTATATAGTAACTGAATATGCCACAAACTATAATGACATTGATGCTGAAACTCTAACAACCAAGGGGTAAAATGTATGTGTTTGGTATATGTCTATGAGATTGAATTTCAATTACAGTGTAATTTATAAAATATGTTACTGATATTGTTTCTAAGGAAGAAACTATATAATGGGAATCAAAATTTTTGGAATTGTCGTTAGTTTAACTTAAACTATAATTCAAAGAATATTAAATATTTTAGAATAGTTTCTTTTTTTATTGATCATTACAACTAAGAAATAAATATTCTTTATGTTATTTTTATAGGCTGCTCATTATTCTAGGCTTTTTGGGAAAAAAATAAAACAATACAATGGAATAAAAAAAAGGGGGGAATCCATTTCATTAAATACACTATTTTACTCCATGAAATAACTGACAATTCTGTGAGTCTCATCTTACTAATGAGGAACATGGCAGATAGTGAATCAGTACTTTTCACAAAGTTTGTAGCTTTTAAGTAGTAAAACCCATATTCAATTCCAAGACTTATTTTTTCCTAAATCCATTCATTATCCAAGATGAATCTAGGTTTGTGACTTTTAGAAAATTGAAATAGCTAAAAAAACCCCAAAGAATACAATGATACAGACAGATAAAGGAAGAATATATAATTTGCTACTATATATGTACTCAGTCTTTCCTTTGGAAGGAGGAACATTTTTGTTGTTTTAATAACATATATTTTTATTTACTCATTTATCTATCCACCAAGATTTAGTTAATAACCTGTTACTGTAATCTCTAGGATGAAATAGAGAATAACAAATGATTTACTAAATTGAGATTATATTCTGGTAGGGGAATCAGACAATTAAGAAAACAAAAGAAGAACATTAAATAAATATCTACACAGAAGCTAAAGAGAAATATCATGTGGATGTAGCACTCAGAATAACACCGAAAATCATAAGTTCCAAACCTGAAGATTATTTTTTGCTCATTTTCCACATCCTCCATGTCACTATCCAGAATAACTATACAACTATTGCCTCAACTGGTGATAGTCTAAGGGCAAAGACTTTTAGAAAAATCTTACAAAAGCAATTAAGTCTTCTGGCCTAGAAGGAAATGCATGAAATTTATGACATAGGCCAGAAGTTCAGATGTCTACCTCTACTCTGGAACACAAAATGCTAGGAAGCACAGTGCTTCAAATAATGGAAAAAGGGAGAACCAGAGATCTTTGGTGAATAGCTCTTTAGAGCTTGAATTGTGTACCAAAATAGGTGTCATGAAAGTCTGACCCCTGTGACCTGATTTGAAACAAGAGAGTTTACAGATATAAATCAGTAAATCTAAGACCATCAGGATGGATGTAATCCAATATGACTGGTATCTTTATTATATGAGTGTAATTGGAACACATACACACACAAGATGAATGACTTCTGAAGGTGTAGTAAATCACTACAGCCCCCCATGTATAATCAAAGGATGGCAGCTGTCTCAGAGGTGGAGGGAGACATAGAATAGATTCTCCCTCAGGAGAGATTCTCCCTCAGACTGTTCAGGAAGAGGCACTCCTGAAGAAAATATGTTTTCCCATTTTAACCTGTGAAGGTATGAGGCAATACATTTCTCTTGTTTTATGTCACGCAGCTTATGTCACTTAGCTATAGCAGCCATTAAAAAGACTTATAAATAAACTGATGATTATCAAGAGAACATTATTTAGCACCAAGAACTGGTAATGAGTAGTGAGAAAGGTTCACTTTTTGAAGATACAATTTAAACAGAATCCTGAACAAGTGAGGAAGTGAACCTTGTTAAAATCTGAGGAAATGAGAACTCACTGTCAATAACTTTGACATTCTTATTAATCAGACCCAATATACTACAAAAAAAAAATGAACCCACTAGATATATAATAAAAAAAAGCCTTTTTTCATATTTCCTAGACTTGGAGCTCCCAGGAGGCTTAAAAGATAAATTTCATTGGCTTAGTTTTTTTTAATCTCATAGTCACTGAATTGCTGCTAGCAGGTAATAGAAGTCAATTATTGTTTATTCCTTGGGGATTGATTTTCTCATCTACCTTTGATGAAAAATTATATTTTTAATTTAAACAAAATTATGATGATGTAGGCTGACCTCATGAAGGAACACAGCCTCCACAAAACGGCAAAGAAATAATTAATGTGTGAATTCATGTGTGGTCATTGGGAAATTTGTCCATGTTATTGTCAGAAAACTGGTATTGCTAGTACAGTGATATTAATGCAAACACATTGTTAGACCTTAGCAAGAACAGGATGTTACCACTAGCTAAGGCAGTGCTAGTCAGCCAAGGCAGGAGATTTGCAACTATAATTGTTTCCACTGCCTGTGGCAGGCCATGGAACTGTTTTTTAGGAAAATGTGTTTGTCTACTTATGAGTTACTGTTATTTTTTCAAATTCCACTTACACTCAAATAAAACTGGTTCCCAGAAACAGAATTGCAGCTCAACAACTTGCTGTAACTGCTTAAAATTTAAAAATAGAGTTACATAAGCAATCATTTTGTGCATAAGCATTTTCTATAAAACCATTTATTTTGTGACTGTGTTTTACTGTCAATTCTCACTTTAATTTTTAAAGTTTCATACTTTTACAGTTATATGTTAAACAGATTTTCACTGGTAGTAGTTCCATAGATAAATGATGGTACTATAGATATTACTAAGCATGAATGCACTGTATTAATGCTGCACTCTAATACCTTTGTTATAACTGATGGGGTAATTGTTTCTAGGGAAGTCTGTTAATTGGTCCTTAAGAAGCCACATGTTCCAGTATTCATCATCTTGAGTCACTAACTGTTCTGGAATTTGGTCTGGATATATAATCTACCATAACCAACAGATGTCACAGAGTGAAATGGTCAATTACAGGCCTAAACTTCAAAGTGCCTAGTAACTTCTACTTTTACACTATTGATGTCCTAAACCTCTCAAGTGAGAAATTTTTCTATCTTATGGAGAGACCAATTGATGCAAGTAAAGCTCTGAACTTCTGAGAAAACATGAAGCAAAGAATAAGTCCAACTATCCCAGCATGGCAGCTGAGTCCAGGCCTCTGAACTCCCCCATTAGCTGAATAAATCTACATAGTGGCTACTGGCTAGAACAAAAGACTGCCCAGCTGAACTCTTGTTCAATCATAAACAAAGAAAAGAGTCCACACACGGTTTTTAGGTAGCTACTATAAACTGAAACACTTGCAATGTGGTATTTCAATTAAAGCACAAACACTATGTAAGAATTATAAGCAAGTTTTTAGTGGTTTGGGTGAATGAACTAGTACCTTACTGTCGGTTTGTAGTATTGTTTATAAAGACCTTTCTATATGTTCTTAGAGCAAGCAATTTTTGTACTCACTGATGCTTATCAATACATATCAATGAATAGTTGTCATGTAGGTTTTCCTTCGGTGGTGGTGGGAAGGCACAATAAACCTTAAAATAGAAGATATGTGCAGCAATGGCTCCTGCCCTTGACAAACTCAACTCTGGGGATGGTACCCAGATGAGATTCATTACACACATGAAAGAACCTGCTCTTTGTCTTAAAGTGTGTTTAATGGGATGATTAAATTGAGAACAAAGATCTATTTAGGACACAGTGTAATAAAGGAAATACTTCCCAAAGCCTGTTCTAGATCTATATAGATTTTCTTGTTTAGAAGAAGGTAGAAGTCACTATCTTGAACACAGGGTCAAACAGATATTGTTTGTCAAGAACCAACAAAATGACTTACAGACAATGATGAAATCCAAGAAAAGAGTATATCATTGGTGCCAAGAAAGGCTTATCAGATATTATCTGAGGTTTAAACTGAGTTTTTTAAAGCATAAACCATACATATTTTCATTGCACATATCAGGACTTATATTATTCATGCATTTAAAGCATCAGTTATAATCAGGGATATGCAAATCAAAACCACAAAGAGATATCACCTTACACCTGTAAGAATGTCCTATATCAACAAAACAAAAACAAACAGGCTACAACAAGTGCTGGCATGGATGTTAAGAAAAAGGAACACTCTTGCAGGTAGGAATGCAAACTGATTCAGCCACTATGGAAAGCTGTGTGGAGGACCCTCAAACTACTGAAAACTACTATTCAATCCAGCAATTCCTCTTCTGGGAATCTACCCAGTTGCTACCAGAACACTAATTCAAAAGGACACCTGTACTTGCATATATATATAGCAGCACTGTTTACAATAGCCAGGATTTGGAAACAACTCAAATGTCCCAAAACTGATGAATAAATGAAAAAGTTATGGTATAGTTATACAGTGGACTATTATTCAGCAATCAAAAACACAAACTTGATGCATCTGTGATAACATGGATGGACCTAGAAGGAATCATGCTAGTGGAAATAAACCATAAAGAAAAAGATAAAAAAAAAACTCACATGGTTTCATATAGATGGGATACAGGGAAAACAAACTTTGTTGGTCAAGAAAAAATCAAAACTAACAAGCTGACAACAAAACTATAACATGCATCTAGGGACTGGGAAGGAGGGAGAGGGAAGTCAGGGATCAAATGATCAAGATGATGGTTCATGATTGATTTGGTGGTGGGCAAACCCTGGGGAATACAATGATATTATATATATATATATATATATATATAGCAAAAATTTTATTAAGACCTAATATGTGGCAAACTTTGTTTTATAAGTGGAAAGTGAAATTTTAGAATTGAAAGGAAATATTTTATGATGATTCATCATTGGAAATTAATCTATTATCCAGGGACAAAATTCATAACATTAGTGGAAATATAAAGGACAGCATCATCAATCTCCATTCTTGATCTGAAATTTTCTCCCTCAAAATAGTAGCTATTTTTTCCATTCACTTCCTTTAGTGATAGAGACAGCCCCAATAAGCCTGGTTTGTGTCCGTTTGAAGATAAACAATATTTAGCTGTATGAATATTATCTATTTTTTTCTTGTGGTTCAAATAAATAATATGTTACAAGAAATAAAGAGCACTGGATCAGAGATAGTTTTATCTTATATAACACCAGCAATTTGACCTCTAAGGAAGCTAACACAGCACCAATATTTTTGCTACAGATAAGTTAAAAGCATTTTAATATATTATATCTATATACTAGTATTTTGAGCCTCTTTTCTTTACTAGTAGTCCTGCTCTGAAAGTATTGAAAATGCTGCTATTTATATCCACCTATTTCCTGTGTCTAAGTTCTCAAAATATATAATGATGCCAAAAAAGAACAAATAAATTGTCTGCATGTTAAATTTGATATAGAGTATAACCTCCCTACAATTCAGCACAATTTCCTAAAATTGAAAAGACTGTAAGCAATGTTCTTATTACATTAACTGAGACAGGTAAGTCATTTTTCATTGTTGGTAAACAACTTAAAACATTACTTTGATAATCAAACAGTACATATATTGTAGGAAATTTAAAGTTTGAATGATTTTAAAGAAAGTAAACATGAGATACAGCCTGCTGCTTCAGGGTATGTCCTCAGATTCTCTGGGGATGTATTTTCATTCTCTTTTGCCACTGAAATGTTTCTATGCAAAATACAAGAATTGTTCTAATTAAAATCAACAGACATTTATGCTAATTATTCAACAAGAAGACCATTGTACTGAAATGATTCTCATGCCTTGGTGGCCTACATAAGCAAACTCAGATCTAAGGCAATAAATGTCTCAAGAGTTGTGTCAAGGACAGCTAGTCTCTAACACCTTGCTAAGCTGTAAACTCTAGCCAAACGATTTCACTCTTTGCTTAGGCTCCATCTTTATATTTCCTTCGCCTACTTCTTATCTATAGCTGCTTCCTTCCCATTTTAGGTCTCATGCTTCCCCAATGAGATGTGCTCAGATAAACTCTTAAAATACTGAATATGCCTCAGTTTACCTTGTACCAGTTGTCCTAGTGAGTACAGTAGTCATGTGTTTTTCATGCACCACAATTTATCAGGTCCCTTGATTTCTTTGAGCTGAAACTTGCCATTTCACCTTTTAATGATTTTAGTCATCACATGGGCAGAATTTTCTATTTTTTTAAGGGGCAGCTCTGAACTCAGAGGTGAAAATAGTTTGCTCATAGTCAGTGACTAAAAGCCAGCCTTACTTGCTCTTTCAAATCACCTTGTGTTTCTTGGGTTATGTGATGAGGTTCCACAACCTGACTGCACTGCTGGATAGCTAAGTTTATGTGACCCTGGTATTCGATTTTTGCTATTGTGGTTGAAATTTTTCCAGACCTCCAGATGGTATTTGATTATATAGATCATAAAGAATAATTGGTAGTAATCATGCACCTAATGCCTTTTTTACCCTCATTTTGCATGGGACACAAAGATTGGTGCTCCCAACATAACGTAGAAATTACAAGTACCAAGGCAGAGATAACATCCTTTTTCCTGCTTTGAATTAGAATGAGAGATTGAGGAGAAATGCAAGAATATTCTTGAAGTCATTTACATATTTCTAAAGGATAACTGGGCACCACTGGAGAGGTGTTTTAAAGTCAATTGATACTTTCTGAATTGGTAGCAAATAGACCATGAGGATGATAAAGTACAAGAACTCAACAATTTCCTACTATTTATTTCCTCTTAAAAGACATTTGGCACTCCAAACTTCCTGCAAACATCTATCTACAGCAACAAACATTTATTAAACACTTCCCAAGGAATGGCTCCTGTGAGTCAGAAGGATGAATCAGACATCCCCTTACACTTGGTGGGCTTGGAACACAGTGAGGAGGGTAGGGATGTAAATACATGGGTTCAATATATGATAGATATTTGTCCAAGTGCAATGTTAGAATGGTTAAATTGAGCCTAGGAAAGATTTTATAGAATGGTGTTGTACTACACAATTTTGTGTAGTTACAGAAAGGTTTCCTCTCCACTTTACCTGAGGACTCATAGACTTCTCCACAATATTCAAAACAAGCACTCCCAGATGTGCTTCTTTGGCATATAGATCATTCCCAGCTGAGTTTAACTGAGAACATGCAGGCTCATGAAATACCTTTACCACTCTGTTTACTATCTAGAAGAATGAAAGTTGGGAAATTTATGATAAATTAGGGTTATTGCCAGAAATAACTGTTCTATCTAGAAACCTATACATATGGCAAGGCAAACACCTTATTATAGAGCATTTGATCTTAATGGCAACTTACCTTTCCTCACCATGTGAATCCCTGGTATATGATCCTTTCATTGTCCCTAGCTCACCTAATTTATTCTTTAGCTCAGGATATATGTATATATATATATATATATATATATATATATATATATATATATATACACACATATATACATATATACATATATATATATATATATACATATATATGTACCCATTTTGCCTCGTTGCCTTTGGGATCCTTATGTCTATCGATATTCAGTATATATGTGATTAGTTCTCCACTTCTTATTTATCTTTCTGATGCTAATTTGATTATTTTACCAGCCTGAGAGGAAACACAGAAGGAAAGTTCTCCTTTCTCTGTCATTTATTACCTGTTGCTGTTCACCATTTGGAATCTGCCATTATGACAAAGAAGCTTAATTCTTAATTTAACTTAGTGAATAGTAATGTAACCTTAAAAAGTCACATGTGGTTATAACTACTGTATTGGATCGTGTAGTGAGAGGAGAATCTCTGTGAGCTGAGTTCTTTTTGTTTTTATTGTCATTTCTTACTTTAAGTAAATATGTGTCTAAGGTTGGATAGAGCACTCAAGTAAAAGGAAAAGGTTCATTCCCATTTAAAAGTCTGTCCTTTGTTCTATTAAAAAAATATTACTTGACAACTAATGTCTTTACTGAGCCTCCCTCTTCTAATTTACTTTCCTGGGGGCAATTCAAATTTCTGTCACCTGGATTTGCTGAGTTTTGTTTAATATGAGCAGAGCATGCCTGATGCGGAATGATTTCATGATTCCTTATTTCCCAAAGCACCATGATTACAAGTCTCCTTAGGGTAATTGAGTCTATAAAAACCTAGAAATAATTGCAAGGTATTACAATCTAGAGAGAAAAATATACCTAAAATGGGAAGTTAGATATTTATATGATTCTCCTTATAATTCAATTTCAACTGACTGCTGGATTCCTTTTTTTTTCTGGCAATGTCTCAAGATTTGGTTCATCAAAAATTTGTGTATGTTTATTAAACTAAGAACTTTTGAATTTTGAAATTTATAAGTTTTTGTTATATTTGATCCCAGATATGTTTAGAGTTTGTGCTTAGATTTGTCACTGGTGCACTTTTTTAATGATAAAATATCTTTAAATTTACCTACTGGTGAGCTAAACCTAGTATTTTTTTTATCCTCTCTGTGATGTCATGCTTAGACATGTTATATTTTACCAAGATTAGATTCCTTTTTAATAACACTTTTTTCCAGAAATGGTTTCATCTTTTACATTTAAAGCTTTAATTTATCTGGCACTTACTATTATGTATGATGTGCAGTGTGAATCTAATGTTACTTTTCTATCCAAATGGCTAACCATTTGTCCCCAAAGCATTCATTAAAATATCCATCATTTTCTTCACAGTGATATAAAATGTCACCTTTATCATAAGCTTAGTTTGTTATATTCTTGAGTAGTTTTTGTATTTTCTATCTTGTTTCATTGACTTTTTCCTGTAGCAGATACCACTATGTATTTTTTGCTCTATATTTTTCTAAATGCCAGTGTCAAAAGTGAGATGATATACTTTCTATCACATCCCTTTTTAAAAAAGTAGTTTATATTGACTTATTCTATGTCATTTTTCTCTTCCCCATACATATACTTGTCTTTTGATAAAATGTGAATTTTAAATGCATTTAAAAGATGCATTAAATATTCATTAAAAATTAATGTTGACATTTACATTAAGTTTAATTATTTGTGTATATATTCATATATACACAAATTATGTATATATGCATATATACATTATATATGCATATATATAATGTATATGTGCATATATACATAGTGTATATATATACACATATACACATAATGTATATATAATATATATACATGTGTATACATACACAAACATTTCTAGGTGTTGGTACTTGTCACAAATCCTTCTTACCCAATATTTCCACATTATTGAGTTTACAATTTTTATGTTCGTATCTTCACTGGTTTTATTAAAAATTACATGAGGACAATTTATTTTTAATACTTCTTTGTCTAAAAGAATTGTTTATCTAAAATGGACCTTTGTTTTATTTAATATTCTTGAGATATTTTTTCAAATGTCTCATAGATGAATATAGAAGTAAACTGCTTTGTGTACTTTCATAGACAATTTGTACTTGTTCTCTTTCTCATTTTCTTGGTAGCTCAAATATTCAATTATTTACCAGTAGGTGATTATTTTTAAAAATTGACTTATTATGGCATAAAATAATTCTATATATTTTTATTGACCATTCCTTGAATGAAGAACTTTTCATTTACATTTTGATTAATTTTTCTGATTTTTTTAATTCTCAAAATAATTATGACTTTCCTTTCACATTCCTTATTTTATTATTTTATTTCATATCACTTGTTATTTAGATGAGTTTTTCATCTGAATTATGCCATTATCTAAACTGCAGGTTGCATAAATAACTCAATACTCCATATACTCAATTCTTTGTTGACTTGTTCATATTTAAGAAATTATTGTCTATCAAATAATTCTAATATTAAATAATATCTTTATTTCCACATGTGAAAACTGACATTTGGCAAAACTATCCTGTAAAGTTAGGAGTCTATTTCTCCTCTTTAACTGTTTGTACTTTGTCCTAATGCTATTTTATTGTTAGAATTTCTTTGTTTCACTTGCCTTATGTGCTGAATTCAATTTTAGATCCAACTTTTTTATATGTTTTTCTCCTGATTATTAAAATATTGTCCTTGAAAATAATTTTCATTTTCATTAATTGTTGACAAAAAAATGTTGAGTAATAAATGAATTGCTAAGACATCTAAATCTTTCTGCATGTTTACAAAATACATGTATTGTTCTAGGTTCATTGGTAGCTAGTTGAAATGTTTTCATATACTGCCTGTGCAACTATAAAGCTATATGCTATTTTTCAATCTAGGGATTATCTCTGTGACAGAGTTATTTTCATCACATGAGACTAATGGGAGTACTACCTTTGTGTTATTTTGAAGATTAAATAACATATACACCGAAGGCATAGAGAACAGATGCACATAAACCAAGGGTTCACTAATATCATCAGTAATTACTTTCCACATACATATTATGAGACTCATTTATTCATCCAGAAGACATTTTTGAGAATCCTATTTACTATACTGCAAACTTTACTCTAAGCACTAGGCATAAAACATGAAAAGTCAAAATTTCTGTTCTCATGAAATTTATTCATGTCTGGAGGTAAATATCAAAAATTAATAAAAATAAAAATTAAATTAGAATTGAGTCAAGGCATGGGACAATCCCCTTCTTATTCTGTTGGTTTCTTCTGGAATAGAGAAGTAATCAAAAGAGTATTAAATGGGTTAGCAAGGCAGAATCAATTCAATGCATGTACAGAGAATTTGCATAGTTGCAAATTTTAAAAAAAGGAGCAAATCAAGGAATATCAAGAAGAGAAGGGAAGACTTCCATAGCCAATAAGAAGGGCGTAACTCAGAATAAAGATGAAACTCTCAGACAGAGAGGGCATGTTTACAGATAAACCTACCCCAATACATTCTTCTAGAACTAACACTGATTGCTTATGTTGACCAGAGAAAGGCCACAATCTTAGTAGTGATCATCTCCTATTAGGGAAGGATGAAGGACTTAGGCAAGGACAAAAGCTTCTTTTTCATCCTTAGGGATTTTATTACTCAACTCATCTGCATTCATTAAGTAAAGGTAATAGATATCTTGAGGTTCATAGGGTCTTGTTTGACCTTTAGTTCTCATTTGAAAGCAATGCTCTCCTGAAGAGACTGACTCTAACTGGCATTGAGAAAAAATATCTTATCCTTCTGGGGAAAATGAGCCTACAATTACTTCAAGATGCTGAATTATAATCACAAACACAAGTGGGACATTAATTTCTTAGCAATTCCTAGAATTCAACCAAAGAACTTGTACTATATCATACTATACTGTACTATAGCATAGTGGAGTGCTTTTTTTAGACAAATTCAGAGAAGCGCAAGCTTGTAGTTCTGAGATGCCTTTCCACCACCCCTAAAAAGTGCTTCAAACAGCCCCACAATAACTCTATCAGACAATATGAACCCAATGGTGCAGTTGTCCAACAAAGAGAAGGAAGATGCAATTTGTCAGAGGATTTGGGAGTTGTGAGGAAAAGATCAGGCACCCAGGATTAAGTGCTGTACAAACACAGAGGCTAACAACCAATATAGGTACCCAAAGACAGTCAGTAGATCCTGATAGATGGTTGTAACACAAAATGTGCCTCTGTTGCCTGTGATGATTTTTTTATTGAAATGAATGTAAATTACAAGGTTATAGGTGATATGGAAGATATTGCTAATAATCAATAAGGGAAATGGAATATCATTAAGTGAATGTTTTCACTTTTTTCTAAATATGTTATCAATACAGTAACTATAAAGCAGAAAGCCTGAGGTCTTATTTCTGTCAAACTGCTGAGAAAAAATAAACTGAATCATAAAAGAAACTAATTGATGTTAAAGACTTCATTTACATCACTCTCCATCAGCTGAATGGTAAAGATCAAACCTATCCTAATAGTCCAATCATTTTCAGATACTTGGACAAATTTCCTCAGGAATTCATTGTACTTTAAAAATCAGCAAATAAGAACTATCTCTCCTCTGACTACCATGTTTCCTTATGGATAAGTGGTTTTATTCTGTGTCCTTTAAGATTGTAACTTTCTGAATTAGTAAAACTAATGTATGATCCATTTCAGTCCACATTCTTGCTCAGAAGGAAAAAGAGTTTGGGGATCCTTAAGTAACACATCAAAGAACATAAAAGTAAAGTATCAGTAGAATTTTGAAGATAATATAAATTATCATATATATTTGTTCATTCCAAAATATTCATTGTAATAAAATCACCAAAACATAACATTCAGGTGTTTAAATAATTTAAATTCATGTAATGATGGGTCAGAGTATTAGAGGGGGTTAGAAGAGGAAGAGTAAGGCAAATTTTCTGAGTAGGATAAGGAAAAAGATAATTTAGATAGAAATGATTATATGCAAACTTTCCAAGTAGATTAATATCTACTTTAGGTAAATGAGAAGAATGGTGAGGCTGAACTACAGGGTTCATATAAAGAAAATGAGGAGATGAAAAGTCTCAGTGGAAAGTTAATTATTTGGAAATACATACATCACAATCTCAATCACAGAAAGCTAGAGTGAAGTAGCATTGGAACATATTCATTAGGGAAATGGTCTGTGTCTCGTCTGCATCTGAACTAAATATGCATGCACATCAATCAATATAAATTAAGCAATACCACAATGCAAATTTTCTTATTTAAAAAAAATCTGTCATGTCTCCTCCCCAATTGTGCTAATTTGTCAGTTGTTCACATAATTAAATAATTGCTGTTACATTTTCCTACCTTTGTATGCCTACACGCTTCACTCACCCTCCACCAAAACTTTTGAAAACATAAACTTCCTTTGGTCTGCAATAAAAGGAGATATTGAGAGTGCTTTCAGATTATATCCTCATAAGTCCTTTAACTGTGAATAAAAATGTTCTTACAACTTACTTTAGAGTTTACAATATTCATTTACACTTCTTTTTTGTTTTCATTATTTATTTTCTATATATTAATTTTGGGGCAGTATTTGATTTCTTCCCTCAGGGGCAGTTGCCGTGGGTTCTCCCACCCCTACAGCACACATGCTCCATCACCACAGTCCCTTGTGTTCCTATTTTGGCCCCTTTGCTTACTCCTCAGACAACTTAATTTATTTCATCATCACTACAATTTAAATGACAGAAATCTCTATTGATGTGTACTTACTACTCACATGTGTTTTTGGTTGATGTATAGTGTGTTGATAATGTTAACCGTTATTACATTATTTTTGTCAGATTCACATATAACATAGAAGCAGTATATTGATAATAAGCATACAAGAAAGAGGCCTTTAATTTATCATAAATTTTAACTCCCTTGTTTTATACAGTCACGCTATGATAATTTATGCTCTTTTAAGGTAACATCAGTTTAACACTGACCAGTTTAAGTGATCAGTAAATTTCAGAATATATGCAATTGTCTCTCCTAACAGGGGTTTAGTTGGCTCCAGCACATCACTGTATGTAGGAACATATCATAATAAATAATATTATTAGTTTCAGTATGTTAAAAAGTTGTGTGCTCTATAGACTTAGGACTAAAACCCTATTGCACTGCAACCATCCCAATCCAGGTAGGTTCATTGGTTCTAGCAGTTATAATAAGAGGTCAGAGCTGTTGGTGGGTTTTACTTTAGATGCTTTAAATACGCTCAGGGTACCAGGTACACAGGCACACTAGCACTAGGACAATTGTATGGCAATCAGGCAGGCTAGGAAGCAAGAGCAAGGAAGTCCAGAGGCTAGCAAAACCCCAGGCTCCAGGAATCTTTATGTTCTCTCTCTGAACTCTCTCCAAATTCCCTTTACATTTTCCTCATGCTCTCACATCCTCTCCAATCAGGGTGATGTCACCTCTTTATCTTCTCCTCCCAGGCCCAGGTGAGCCTACTCACACGTGTGCACACCCACTGAGCCAAATATGAACAATCTTGGGAAGGGTGCAACACACAGGTTTTGGGGAGGGTGATCATAGAGGCTAACAGTGGAAGGGTAAACCCCTGATCAGTTCATTTATCCTACACTTATGAAAAGCAAATTATTATTGGCACTATTTTTAAGATCAAGACCTCTGGTTTAAGAATGAGGAAGTAATTGACTAGAAGTTGTATATAGAAGAACACAATCAGGACTTTTTTTAAAAATTAATGACTTACCATTATTTTGCATCCTTGTTTGTTCAGTTAGGAAATAGCAGTCATAAGATTTTCTGTGCCTTATGCTGTATAGCAGTGGGAAGATCAAAATGCCTGTATGTAGGGTATCGGTTTATAAAGAATGAGAGAAAGCAAACTGGAGAGAAACAAATGGAGAAATTTTGCTAGCTTTGTCAATTTCAAGAAGTATATGGTAAGAGGTTTGTAACTTAGCCAGTAGTGAACTTATTCCATCTGCAATTAAAAAAAAAAAAAAAAAATGAAGCAACACAGGCAATAACTTTTTGTTAGTTTAACCAAATACATGCAGATTTTCCAAAGGTATATGGTGAGAAGATTTGTGCTAACAATGAACCTATCCATATGTATGAAGATAAAACAACATAGGTAATTATTCCTTGAAGTATTAAAACTCCTGGTCCAGACAGGAGGGTGGAGTTCTTTGGAGAATAAAGGTATGTGGTAATGAGGAGTAGAGATTCTATTTGCATGTTTCTGGTTATCATAGGGATAGAAACCCACCTATTGAGCTCTGACCTTGGTCTTTTTTTCTTCCTCTGGATAAAGAGTCATAGATACCCATGTAGGATAGATAAACCTTTCCCCAAGCTGTCTCATTTATCCCTTTAAACATTAAAGAGACTATCAGCTTTGCTGGTGAGAATTCCCAGACCTGATGTAGGGAAGGATGTTAGCAATAGCATAAACCATGATTCTTATTTTGATATCCACATCCCAAATCCCCCTCCACAGTTTCTGCTTTAAAAGCCTGGATGTCAAACATGTTTAATGTGATCAGCTCATGCAGGTTAGGAGGAAATTAAAGATCTTAGTAAGGGGCTGAGAGCTATAAGTCTTCATTAGTGACTCAGATCTATCCTGGGGTTACAACAATCTGTTATAAATACCCATGAGTTAGAGCCAGCTTTCTCATCCTCTTTTTCTCTGAGGAAGCAATTGCAGCTCAGAGATGCTAAATAAGTTCTACAAAGTCACATAGGTAAGAAAATGTTAAAGTGGACAGAAATACAAGGTCTTTAACTTCGAATAACTTCCCCTCCTATTATGGCTCATGAAAACCATAAAAGGCTCAATACAAGATATCTTAACGCAAATTATTATATTTAATTCATGGTATATAATTTTTATTCCATAAATATGGGGTCTGAAAATAAAACAGGTTGAAATTAGTTCAAATTTGAGAGCTTTTAAGGTGATTTTATGCTATTACTGTTAGCCTACGTGCTTCTCTTTACATTATTTACTCAATAAGCCCTACTGTGTGATAGGTTTTGTACCAGGAGCTGATGAATCATAAACAAAAAGAAATCAACATTTTGGTCATAGATGCTTCAGCAATCACAGTTTAACATAGGCTGATATATAGATAGATAATTTACAAAATGAGCAAATGGAGAGAGTAAGTTAGCTTTATTTTGAGGATTTGTAAAAGAGTTCACAGACTGATGGCATTAGGCCTGGAACACAGGCAATGAGGCAGTGTCCTCAGAGAGGAAAAGAGGGTGTTTCAGGAATGGCTTAAAGAAAACAAACTGGATATATGATTGACAAAAAGAATTCCTCTGGTGACAAATGGCCTGGAGAGTTTCTCTGGTTTTGATTAATCTTTTGTACTGTATTAAGGAGTTTGATTATAAGCAATAAGACATTAGGAAAGAGTGAAATCATCCTATTAACTTTTCCCATAGTTACTACTATGCTTCTTTTATTGCACAGTATATATTAAAAACACTATATGTGCGTCTTCCCAAGCCAGGTCTGTGGGCACAGGGTCACAGATTTGGAATACCCTTCCTCTACATTTTTTTTCTACCATTGAATTTAATTTTGACCAAATTTAATTCATGGATAAAATTGAAGTTGAGCTAGGAAGGGGAGTATTTGAAAACCATAATTTAAAATGTTAAAATACTCCTGTAATTTTTCTAGAGAGAAACGATGCTGGCTAAAATATAGTAACAGTGATGGGAATAGAAGGAGGATCAAGCTAATCATCTTTAGATTTGACATTTAGAATAGTGTTAAGGAGAAATAAAAACAGAAAATGGTTGCAGTTTCTAAAACTGGAAAACTGTAAGTGGCAGTAATCAAAAAGGTGGTGAAAATTAAAATATGTATTCTGATCTTAAAGTGTAAGGCAAACATGTAGAAAGATATTTCCATTGCAATTTGGGGCCTTAAAAGTTTCACATTTTAATTGCATGAATGTCTCCCTCTAGAAGATACTTCAAATTAATCTCTGGTTTATAAGTTAGTTTAATATTTTACTTTATTAATATTTATACTTTGAAGTTAAATTATCAAATTGCATGTTTATGTGGACTCTAATTGAGCAGCAAGTAGATTCAATATGTAATTAAGTTAATGGATTTGGCTATTAAATGAGTCCACCATTAGTTGAAGAACAAAGGAAAGATCAATTACTTCACACCGAAAATATTTAATATAATTATGTGAGATCAACTTAAATCTGTCTTGGTTTCTTATAAGTGAATAGCTATAGTATTGGAAAAATAGATAACTATGCTATATTAATTATCTGCAGACACAATTCTGAAGAAGTTCAAATTTTTAGTGCATGTTTTGGACTAGATAATCCAGAAAATGAAACACTTTTGCTTTAAGTTTGGGTCCACATTGTTGGTCTCAAAAGTCACCCTTGTAAACACTGAGTAATTATATGTCTACTACAGAGTGGTAAGAAAGACTGATGAAAATTATGTGGTAATGTTTTTAATCAGCAAAGGCTTTGGATGGATTTTATTCTACAATTAAGTCACACCCAGAATGTTGTGCATTTAATGAAAAAACACTGGTTTAAGAAGCAGAACATCCAGGTTGCAGTAATAGCTCCATTGCTAATTAGACTAAGATCTTTGTCAAGGTAAAAACTTTGAATCTTAATTACCTCATGTTTAAATTACAAATAACTATGCCTACCTTACCAACTAAATAAGAGACCGCATCCCAAAGTCATCACATATCAAAGTGTGCAGAATTCTAAAACAATACAAGTACGAAATTGTTACAATCATGCTCAGTGTATGACAAGGATTGAGAGGAGTAATTGCAGCTATGACTTATTTCTGTACCCCTTGCATTTGTTTTGTTTTTGTTTTTATAAAATCCAGTAAGGGAGAGTTGATTCTTATGTTGATTCTTATAAACCAAAGATTCAATCTTATAGATCCCCTGTACTTACAGAGGAAAATAACCATTTGGGTTGTGTTTTTTATGTTTTCATTATAGGAAACAAGTTTAGCATGGGAAGAAACTAATAACAATAACAAAAACAGAAATAGTTAACTATTAAGTATTTTCTCTGTGTCAGGTACAAAGTATTTGAATATAATAACTAATTAATTATTTTTCTGTAACACAGATAATTGAAAAGATTCACTCTCCACATTATGTCTTTATGGATGATGTTTATTTTTGTCTTTTGACTTGGGGTTTAGTCCTGCAATTGGCTTTGACCTCTAGAATGTTAACTTATGCTAATGTGGTCAAGGCTTAAAAGTTTTTCATGATTGAACTTGCTCTCTTTTGTGCTTCTCTTGTGCAGAGAAAATAACATGCCTCTCATGCCAGTATAAGGTAATTGACATGGGAACAACAACAACCTAGCAACAACCCAGATGAGTTGCCACTACTGGGATCTCATCAGCTCTCCTCCAACTGATGCCAGAAAAGTCAGCTAAGTTGATACTTACTACTGCCCTGTGCACAACTGAAATTTTGTGGTTGATTGTTATGTATCATTATTTCATCAGTGTTAGCTGTGGACAGGTACCATTTTTATTCCCATTAAACAACAGAAGAAATTGAAACAAGAGAAATGAAATAATTTGCATAAATCACACAGCTAAAGATGAACAGAGCTGGCATTTGACCTTAGGTAATTCAGCTCCAGTTTAGATAATAAATGAGTTAACCTACTTAGAGTCAACATGCTACTCATGTTTAGTTCCTTAATTTCTCACTGTGTATAATTATGTTTTTCATAGTTCACATCTATTTCTTGGTTGTCTCTTACTATAGTGGGTCTAATAATTCAATTATTTTATATTTGTTATTTTTATTTTTGATTTATCGAATCTGCTCTTTTCTACCTAGATTTCTTTAGTAATTAAAAAAAATACATAGTGTAAAGTTTGTTTAATTTGCTTCTGTTTTGTTAGGTTTGGATTTGAAAACAATGCTTTAAACTTAACTTTGATTTTGGCTAGTTATTTTATTTCACTAGAAATTAAAAAATAAGTTAAATAGAGATTATTATTATCTTTCAGATTGGAGAGTAAATAAATGAAAAGTAGAGAATGTGGGGTAATGATATTAATCAATCAACTATAATAAAATTTGAATATATATATTAAAAAGCTTGTGATTATCTTTAATAGAAAAGTACCTAAGAAATGTGAAATATTCTCTAGGCTTATAAATTTTATAGCTTCTTTTTTATGCCTTCTCAAAAGATTACTAAATTGAAAAAGCAACTTTGGTTATAACTACCCTGTCTTAAAACTAAGGGGATATTTTTTACATGGACTTTTGATATTTGTAACTGAATTTTTGAATTTCATAATAAATTAGATTTAATTCAATTTTTAATAAATTCTAGGTCTTTGATAACATTTTCAAACTTTTATCAGATTTGTTAGGAATGTTTTGAATTATTCTAATATGATCATATAACTCCATTTACAGATAGAGGATTGCTTCTTAACTGTCTTTGACTACTGTTTTTCTTCAAGCTATTTTTCTTTATCATATTGTCTACCTAGAAAAATATAATCCTAAGATATATGTTACTAGTCTCTATTCACATTAGTTATATTCTTCTTCAAAATTGTCATTTTATTTTTTGCAGTTTTGAATGTTTTAGCATTTGTCTTCAGTATCACATTTTAGCTCCGTCAATGATGATGTTTTTGTTTTAACAGTTTCAAATACAGATTCTTATTCTAGCTTTATAGTTTGCATGTATTTAAATATGCCATCATTTCAAACACCTCCTTTTCCCTCCCTTACATTATATTTTCTATCTAATATTTTCTAATCCAAGTTATTAAATCAATGTTTTCTGTTAAAATTTGTAAGTTCCTGAAATTTTTTTCTGAATCTTAGAAGATCTCCTAGAGGTGTTGATTCTTTAGAATGAAATTTTCTTGAGTTACTGTCCTGTTTTCTTTCCATAATTGCATTATTTTTTAGTTATATTCTTTGCACATCTATGAGTAGGACGAGAAATATACAGATTCAAAAACTGTAAGTCACCCTTGGACATCCTCTAATAACTACTTGGTCAATTATAAGTTTGTTTCTCTGATTTAAGGCAAAAGAAATATCTACAATCTAATTTCCAACCTGATTCCCATTTTATAGTAGCTGTATTCTTTTAGGTTAATCTTCTGTTCTGAGATTAAATGCTCTTATCCATTCACAGCCTTTTCTCTGAAATTTGGTTGTTGACAGCCTAACGCAAGGTGTGGAAAAGGAATAACGAAGAGAGATGACTCAGTAAGACTGAGGGCCGATTTGGCGATTTGTAGGTGATGAAACAAATGGCAATTTTATTAACAAAAGAAAGGGGTTATTTCTAGAGATAGCCATGGGTCGGGTGAATTCAGAAGGAAGGCAAACGGTGAGGGGCAATTAGCATTTTTGTTCCTAAGAGTAAATGGAGGCTGGGGAAGTACTGGCAGGTGGTCACTATCTCCGATTTAGGGAGATCTCTATATGTAAACATTTAGAAAGGCCAGGCAATCTCAAAGGGTCAGTGCAGGAATTCTGCCTCCAGTTTGCTGGAGACAATTAAGGTGAGAGGGGCGTTCCCAGTCTCACAGCGGGGATTCCTCTGGTTTGCGAATTAGCGAATAGCGCGCAGCATTTAATCTATTACCAAACATATCTATGGTTGACATATATATATATATATATATATATATATATATAATTTACAAATACATGTGTATTTACTATTCCTATTACATCAATAATTTCCTGGGATTCTAACCAAAAGCAGATTCTAAATACTATTTCTGATTCTGATCTGGGACAGGGAGTACATTTTGTTCCTAAAAGTAATTAGAAATTTTGTCAGGGAAATGCTTGTCAGCTCTTTTTGTAGCAGAGGCATGGCTGTTGACACTATCCATATTTTCTATTAGAACACAACTTTTGTAATTTAAATCAGAAGACAGAAGATAAGTGACAAAGTGACTGCCAACCTTTTTTTCTGCAAATTTCTGTTTTTAAGAAGTGTGTGTTGCCTAGAGCTGAAAGCAGGGAGTTTTTACTGCCCAGTTCTACTTGTTTCTTGATTAGTGTTAGTTCCTTCCAGAATCTGGAGTACAACTTTGCCAAGTTCAACTATTTTCCCAAGGTAACAAAAAACATATTAGTGGAAAAGTAGCAGAGGCAGCTTTAGGGCTAGATAGACATTCTGTGAAACTGCAGTTCTAGAGCTGTTTTTAGTATTTTACTAATCTTGTTTTAACTGTGACTACCTGTCCTGTTTTCTGTGATTAGTGAATTACTAAGTATTAGTTCCAAAATCTCCCAATTATTATTGAAGAGCAGAGACATCACTGCTAACATCTCTCACTTTAATTTCTTTGGTAGTTCTAGATGTGACAAACTATGACCTAGTACATTATCTTCACTTTATAGATGGAAAATAGGCAGTAACTAATCTTAGGATAAATAGCAAGTTAGTATCAAATCTTGGCACCTAATCATTTAATCCAACTTGCTTTTAAATTCATCATACATTTTTTTCATTGGTCAGGTACTAACTCTACTCAGAGGTTTAATACTGTAAAAAAGGAGTTTCAGATACAGGATGGAAATTCAAGTGGTGAACATTAAAACATATAATACACACTTTGAGAGAACGTTAAGTAAGCCTCATCTCTTCTGGTGCTGACAACCACCCTATAGAACATAATATTTTCCCATTCAAAAGACAAGAAAAATGGTTAACTGAGGTACTTGATCACTTCTGCAAGGTCATGTAACCAATGGATTTGGCCTTCCTTTAATTCAGATTTAGAGAATGTGCTAAAGTTCTCTTTGGATTTTTAGATATTGTTTACTTTCTTAAGTTACTTGCACTCCTAAAACCTTACTTTCTAGATTTGTTGAAAAAAAAAAAGGATAAAAAAAGCTATGAACGATCTCATGAAATTGTGGTGAGGGTATAATTGGAGAATTAATGTGGAAGTGCTTTGAAAATCATATTGTGCTATACAAATGTTAGATATTATTTATATCCTCTTAAAGTAGTCATCGTCACCAGGTTTCACTATCACATTTAGCACTTAAAAGCAGTCAAGCATGACAGAGTTCTGTTCTGACAAGGGAAAGATAACAGCAGGCTAAAATGAATGCTCCCTAATCCCCATCCACTCATCCACAGTTGCTGTGAATTGATAATACTCTTTCGAATTTTCCACAGTAGTTTGCTAGCATCAAAAGTCTGATGAACGAGGGAAGCTGTTCAGCCCCAAGCAACATTTATCTGCAGAGGTCCATATCTTTGAGCTTACAAAGTTGTAAAAACAACCTGCCAAGATGAAAGACATAAAATATTGCCTTACATTCAGAGTAGGTTATCCTGCACTGCAGAAGTACTGACTTTCCCCATCCAGGCTGATAGAACACCTGGTAGCCACTGTTAAGTGTGAAAGTAAAGATTTTGTCAAATCATGATGGGAGCTCAAGACAGTTTACTTTTTCCTAAATGATTTGAAAAATAAAAATGTTGTTTAGACTGTTTTGTGATATAATGTTGCTATTTTTAAAAATGAGTCACATGTTTGAATTTGGCAGGTTAATATACACATAGTTAAGAAAATACTGAGTGGGATTTTTTCTAAGGATTAAAAAATGACTTCATATATCATCACCAAATTTGTTTAAAATACCATGATTAGGAAGCTCTTTTGCACAATGGGTAGTGCATTGGACTTCTTTTATTTCCCACATATCTAAAACATTTAATCTATGAATAAATTTGTGAGAAAACTTATTGGTAATCGTTCTGTTCCTGATTTTTTTCAGCGTTACTTTTATTCTCCTGGTGGTCATCAGGACCCATCAATCTCCTTGGGATTGGCTGCTATCACTGTGCCGACTCAGTGTTTGTTTTCATCTGTTAGAATTGTCTTGTCTTTGCCGGGAAATGTCCCTTTAGCTCTTCACCTTTCTTAAACTAAAGGTGCTGGGTTAGTTATTACCCTTTATCCTAGAGCATAGCTAGTAAATCCCTTTTGGAATTTGCTTTTTTTGTCTCTCTAGTTCTTCTGTCTCAAGGGTGATTTAACTACCTCCTCTGGCTCTGATGGACATCACTTTCCCTACATTTCAGTGTTAACACTAATATTAGCAAGATATTTCATATTTTGTATTATATCGAGGGATACTATGTATAGAGAGGACAAGCATATAGTGTTTATGTACACATGAGAAAACTGAGGCTCGGATAGATGATATGATTTCTCAGTGTCTCACAGTTGTACATTATGAACATCAGGATTCAAATGCATGCATTGCAAAGAGTGGAAACGATTTTTAATAATTATTCAGATACTTTTATTTTACTATTTACTGATTTATTGTTATTTACTATTCAGATGAATATACTATTCATTGTACATATTCAGAGAATCTTCATTTAAATGAATTCATTAAAAAAGTTAGGCATTTCATACAACCAAATTCCCAGATAATGAATTTTTATTCCTTTATATCCCAGCCAACCAAAGGTTTAATTTTAGTACTTAGAAGAAAGTAAGCTTGAGATGAGTTTAATATTTACTTTAACTTTTTTCTTGATAGCTCAGTGCTATTACCATAAAGATGAGCAGACTGTGATTCAAAATGCCTTTAGAAGCACAAGTGAAGCAAAGGGACATTTGCCCCTACAATGAATGGTCTGCTTTTTTTTTTTTTTTTTTTATTAAACTGAATGTACTTTCTGCTGAGGTTTTTTCTCTTTGACTGATTAAATGTTCTTGAGTTTATCAAGGATTAAAATGAAATGAGAAAATAGTTGTGGTGTCTGTCCTGATTTTATGTTTTTACCCAGGAATGTTATATTGGTTCAAACTACAATAAATGAACAATGCTAACTTTTTAACTATCTGCATTCTTATGCATCTATTTAGGAAATAACATTCCTTTTCCATTAACATTCCATTCCTTCTATATTTTTGTTTTTATTTTTAATATAAGGACAGAATTTGATAATGAGGTATAGGGACAGACTACCCCCTAGGACTAGTTAGGTAGATAAGTAGTTAAACAAAGCCCCAAGAAGGGAGAATGGAAAAGCAAGGAAAGACCATCAGAAGAATGTATGTCAAAGACTATGGATAGACATAAAGATGCCAGCACACTTGGGGTCTGAAGGAAGCAATGCATGGAAAAGATAGTAACATAATGAAGCCATGACCCCAATATGAGCAGTGTTATTTGTTGGAAACATTTAGGCATTGCTATTACCTGTGTCTGAAAAACTGAAGAGACTAAGGACAGCCTAAAATAAGACCAGGGTACTTATATCTTTTACCTGGATGTTGTATATCTAAGTAGATTTGCTTAATATGCTAATCTAGGGCCCTGGGGTGATGATTCCAAAAGCCCAGGTGGAGAAAGGGTGATGGACCACCAGGGGAGAGTGTCATTGTGAATTGGAATCTCTGGTTTCATGAGGGAAGGGGGAACAAGAAAAAGGATAAAAGGAACAGGAACAGAAACTGAAGCGATAAGACTTTGGGGAAGAGAGCTAAGTGGAGAGCAGGATCCTGGAGATTGGCACCAGGCATTGGGGTTTTGGCTTCAGGAGAAGGACCAGTAACTGAGTCTTTTGGGGCTCCCCCAGAATTTGGGTCTTCTGAGGGTAGAGAGCTGTGTGAAGGAGGAAGCGGTGACCCTGATGAAGTGTTAAGGCACCATGCAACATGGATAGACCCAAGTTGAACTTCATGTTGGTGGAATTCACTTGGTGTTAACTGGAGTGACAAAGGATCAAAGGCCAAGGATGTAACTGGTGGTTCCAGAAGTACACTAAGACTGAGGTAAACCCCATGCAGCTCTCTGAGGAGCAGAAGTGGGGTTCTGTTCTACTTGGGGCACTTGTGAGGGTGTGAACTATTAGACTCTTGTAGTTTGTTTTTCCCTTATCTATAAATAAACCTCTATGTTTACACTTAATACTAAAGTTTGATCTCTGGGCAGCTGCTTGAGTGCAGGTGGAAGAAACATCAGTAGAAAAAATTACTCCCAATATCAATAACACAGAACAAATTGTGATCAAAACCTGGAAAAGAAAGTCCCACCTCCTTGTGACTTCATCCAATCACAAATAAAGACTGAGGGGGTTCTTAGAATATACATAAGAAGTTTATAAAAGTGATATTTGGGGAAGTGATGAGGGTAATCTTTTCCTCATCCTAGATTTCAAGGGTGTCTTGATTTTCTATCTCCTTTATTTTCTGTCTTTTTAAATAAATTAGCTTCTTTCAATATGCTTGCCTGTGTTGTTGTGATAGGGAGGCTGTGGTGAAATTGGGAGGCTGTGGCTCCCAGCACTGGTAGTGCTGCACTGGAATAGCAGCCATTATGCCCTGGTGGAGAGTCTTGAAAAGGGGAAGTTAAGTCTCCTCATGAGAGAAGAGGTTGAAGAGATTAAGGGAAGAGACTGAGAGAAACCATGACAGGAGAAAGAGAGCTACAGAATGCAGAGGAGTTACCTTGGTGGGGTTCAGGATCAGGCAGAGAAGGAAGCCATGTGTGGACTTCCTTTCCTTCCCTGGCTAGCCTGAGGAGCCAGGGAAACATGTTAAAGAAACTTGTGACTTTTGTAAGTTGACTTGGAAATTTGGTACTTGAGAATTTGGTTTAACTTTGAAACTGACGCATGGAAATTGTCTAGAGAACTGAATAGAATTTGCTGTGTTGCTGTTTTCATTGTGAGACCACTGAAGTGGTTATTGCTGTTGTATCAAGTGAGTCTGACTGGTTTTGGGTCACTTTAGAGCTGAAACTGAAAGAATGCAGGATCTGTGCCTTTTGGAAAAGAATTTATGATGCCATCCTGCTTTCTGCATTGAATTTGAATCTCCCACTTTTGAAGAAGGACCAGTGGTGCCATCTTGGCTTCTTCTGGCTTGCAGTGAATAGCTTTGCTTTTGGAAGAAGTAGTGATGGTGCCATCTTGGCTTCTTCATCTGTCTTGATGGTGAGATGGATGCCATTTTGTAGATATACATGGTTGAAGGCCACATGTAACCTTTTGGACTAGATACTGGACTAGTTGGTAAGATTGCCAAGAGGTTCCTGTACCCTTGGTGACTTTTGTTTATTTTGTTCTTTTATTGAATAAATGTTTTCCCTCCTCTTAAAGTTTATGTGGTCTTGTTACTGCTTGTGCAGGCTGGAACAAACCTGGTGTATGGCTGACTTTAAAGGACCAGCTGCTCCTATTTGTAAGTTTTGTTAAGCATCCTGCTTTGTTTTCCTACCCAGTTTCAGCTGGAATCATTGCTATGCCATCTAGACAAGAATCTGGTAAGAAAAACAGGCAATCTTCCCACAACTCCAATGATTTAGGGATTTTCCCTAAGTTGAAATGCATGACTTAATGTAAAACAACAAAACAAAACCAGACAACCAAACAAAAAAGCTAACTAATAATTTGTTGAAATTATCTATTTTTCAGTTGTATTTTGAGGGTTCTTGCGTATTTACTAAAGCTTTCCAATGGTGATACTACCTGTTTGTTCTAAATGAGAATTTATTTCAGAGTATTCAGGTACTATTCATACAGTAATTTTTACTGGCAATCTGTTTAATTTTTCTATATTTTGTTTTTCTTTTGGATTCCTGTACAAACCACTTGTCATTATTTTTTTTTATAAATTAAGGTATTTCAAAGATTTGCTAAATCTAAATGGAGGCATTGGGGGGATAAGGTGTCTCTTGAACAGTAAAGGGTAGAGAAGTTATAGTGGTTAATTATAACCAGATAGAGGTTAGTTATCCTTGTCAAAGTCAAAATAGAAAGGGTTCTCCAGATACTCTTTTCTCTGAACTTTGTGCCTTTTTTTCAGTGAAGATTGGCAACAGATTTCAGTGAAGATTGGCAACATCATTCAGTCTATCAGAAAATTCTACCACAAAAGGGAAGGGCTGAATTTCTGATTTAATTCTGTTTTAACATTTTTGATTTAACTTTCTAGAAAAATATTAGGAAAATGTATAGAGAAGAAAATCTTTATCTCTTTTCTTTGGAAAGAGAGAGAGAGAGAAAGAGAAAGAGAGAGAGAGAGCGCGCTCATATAAGGAAGTCCCAAAGACATTAAGACCCAAAGAAAGGTCATTGAGTGTATATTCCATTTTCCAATAAGAAGAAAGGGAAGGAAGATAGAACTTCAAAGGGGTGGAAGGTAATTCACAGGAAGATGAAAAGAGTAAATATTTGATAAATATATATTTTCTTTGTCAGGCAGATATTTTTCTGATAAAAATTTATGTTTGTTGTTAGGTCTCCCCTGATAAAAGCACCCTAACTAAACTCCTTCAGTAAGTTAAGATTAAAAAATAGTTTTTCCAGCTCCATTCTTTGAAGAGACTATCCTTGTTCCAATGTTTAGTCTTTGGTCCTGTCATAGATTAGCTGACCATATATGTGGGTTTTTTTTTCTCCTCTTAGCCAGAAGAGTTTTGACTATGTGAGGTATTTTATCATTCCAAATCTATGTGAGGTATTTTATCATTCCAAATGAATTTCAATAATATTTGTTCTATTCCTTTGAAGAATGACATTTAGGTTTTTATTGGAATTATGTTAAATCTCTAGGTTGCTTTTGGTAGAATGTTAATTCTTTCAACCCATGAGCATTGGGTGTCTTTCCATTTCTTTTTGTCTTCCACTATTTCTTTTAACAATGTTTATCATTTTATTGCATAAGTCTTTCACATCCATTGTTAAGTTTATTCCCAGGTATTTAATCATGCTAGCAGAAATAAGCCAGAAAGAAAAAGAGAAATACTGGATATCACCTATATGCAGGATATAGGGAAAATAAACACAAAGACAAGAAAAAACTAACAAATGGGCAGCAGAACTAAAGTATGAAGCAAGGGAGAGGAGGAAGGGTGAAAGTGGGGGTGGTGATAGGACTGCTGTGGTGAAATTGGGTGGCGGTTGCCCCAGCATGGAATTGCTACATTCGAATAGCAGCCAAATTATATGGCCCTTTTGGGCGGAGACTTGGAGAAGGGATTCCAAGGCTTCTCCAGAGAGATACAAGGAAAGGGGATTTAAGGAAGAGTGGGGCTGGAGAAGAGAGAGCAGAGAAATAGCAAAGAGGCTGTTCCATCTAGAATTTAGTGAGTCTGTGAAACTTTACTTAAGAACTAGGTGGATGTTCAGGGTGCCTTCAGCAATGTAACTGCATGTGTCATACTCCATGTTACTCTTGCTCACATTTTCTTTCCTTGCAAGTTTCCTTCCTCTTGTAAGCTCTCAATTTGTATATTTTGTATTGTAAAATAGTTTTCTCCTTTGACATCTTGGCACTGACAACCAGGTCAACTTAAGGAAGGCTATTAAGGTATTTTCCGTAAGATGAATTAATATATCATTTTTAAATATATCATTTTTATTTACATTAAAAAATTCAAAATAGTGCATGATGGGTTAGGGGGAGTTCTTGGAAGAAGTAAACATAGAAGCAGAGCAAAAACTATTCATACTGTGAATATTCTGAAATTCCAGGAAGTCAGCCACTTGGAGATACTTCATAAAGATCATTTAGTAATGCCATGAAGAGTTTAATAGACTGTGTAGCTATTTATTCATATGAAATTTCTTTCACATTTTTGTGTTAGCTTTCACTGTGAAAATTCTGGTATATGAAATTAAATAGGACAATGACCACCATACAAAAGTTGAAAGGAATTGATTAGTGTCCTATCACATCTTAATCATTCATGAAAATCTTCAGTAACATTTAATACCTAATACATTATCTCTAGGTGGTTTAAAAATATTTCTTTTTCATAAAATCAGCATCTAGTCAAGGTCCATTACATCTCCTAACCTGGTTCTGTTTTATGTTTATGCATTTAACTGTTTTAGTTTATATCATTGAAGTAAATCTGCTGAAAGCAAAATTCACATAGAGAATTGGAAAGCACTGTGGACCCCAGGAAAAGAGCCAGTTGTGAAGAGGGGTAAGAAATAGGAGGTGTATTTTAGAAAGTACAGTGACAGCAAAATACAATTTGCAAACATGAGAACATTGCCTTAGAAATACAAATTTCACTGTAGGCTGTTTTTTAAATTTCCATCTTATTTGAAATTCTTTTAGTTTATTTTAACGTTGGGGTTACTGTTTTCATCCCTTTTCCAGATTTTCCAGATGTGCACTAATTTTCTCTTGGGATATTCATTATTTCAAGGTGAATTTTTTGGGAAGTATTTCTTTATTGGATAATTCTAGGTTTTTTGACAGGTAAACTACTTTTAAAAATTCTGCATTCCCTACAACTCCTTGAGTTCCATCATTCTTATTTGTTTACCCCAAACTTGTAGTTTTTAAGAACTTTCTCCAAATATTCCCAGTTGCTCTCAATTTTTCCCTCAATATTCTTTTTTTTTTTTTGGATATGAGTACTGGAAATCTCCCAGGAATTTCCACCTTCATGTATTTCACTGCTATTAGTATTACCTAAGACCATCAAGTAAGGCCTGATGCCATTTCCTTCAGTTACTGAGATATAGATAGATAGATAGATAGATAGATAGATAGATAGATAGATATAGATATAGATATATATGTATGTATGTACATATTTTTTCCCTAAGAAGGAGGTCATACTCATAAATAATTGTGAAATCACAGTAGTTAATTGAATTTGCTACTACTTAACTAAATGCTTAATGTAAATGTCAACCAAATGTGGAATCTATAATTGCCAAATTTGATTTAGAATGCTAATGTTGAGTATGGGTTTGGGGTCCTGATTATCTCAGTAGCTACAGAAGGATAGTGACAGCATCATGATGTTTGTTATATTTCCATGAGTTGTTCTATGGCATTCACGATGAGTTTAATGTCTCTATTTGCATTTATATTTCTTGAACATCATAGGTTCTAGGTACTCTACTAGTCACTGAAGAACTGATATATAAATGCACATCTCACAGTCTTAAGGGAAAAACTTTAAAATTATTGAAGGTATAAAAATAGTTTATTGACCTTATAAGCTGGCATATGTGATAATAAGGGTCCTGTGCAAAGACGGAACATTGCTATTCCTATGGGTTAAATTGCTTAAACAAAAGATAAAACACATCTTTTGATTCTCAATAAAGGTCTACATACCTGCCATAAATTTCTTTGGTTACACTGTTTTTTTTTTT
>PVHY01017703.1:0-30774 GCA_004024945.1 Uropsilus gracilis
CCCTCACTGCTCTGTCCCTGCCGCGGCAGGTAGCGCTCCATGCTCCAGGAGGCCGGTGGGTCTGTCTCAGGTGGGGGCTGACTCAGAAGAGACCTCGGCAGGTGTGGCTGGCTTCCTGCTCTCCACCCCTGGCTGAATGGAGCCGGAGCCAGGGCGCGGCTTGCTGCCACCTGGAGGTGGTCCTGGCAGGCTGGCAGAGGCCTTTCCTCTGCACAGTGTTGTCATCAGGAGAGGTCGAATTCCTTCTCGGTGCTGGAAGGCAGAACTGTTCCCCCACGAGTGGACGAGTCTGAGTCGGGGGCTCCCACCCCCCACCTGGTCCACACACTCTTGACGCCCAGTGCGGGCACCTCCTGTGGGGGGTGCGTGCAAGAGAACCTGCCGGTGCCAAGGAGCTGGTGGAGGTGGAGGGCTAACCGAGAAGGAGCCAGGCCCAGAGGAACCGGGGTATCAGTCCACGACCACCCCTGGCCTGTTCCCCCTGCGGGGGACCCCGGGGCAGTGTCGCTGGAGTGTCGCTGTCCTGTGACCATAAACCCCTCTGCACGTGGGAGGAGCGGCCTGGGCCAGCACCTTGCCCACAAAGGGACTCAGACAAGGGGTGGGGGTGTGGTGTCCCGGGGCGCAGGGGTCAGGGAGGGCCAGGTTGACCCGACTTGAGGCACTGTGTGGTACGGCTGACTCCGCCTGGCACTGAGACAGTGAATGACTCAGGGGTCTCAGGACAGCGTGGGCTCGGGCTGGCCAGAGCCACTGGAGCAAGGCTAGGGGAGGCCGCTGTGTGAGCGGACCGGGCAGCTGCCCGTCGGGAGCCCGCTGCCCCCGCAGCCAGCCACCTCGGCCTGGGCCTTTCGTGTGCCGTGCCAGGCGTGCCAACACCGCGATGTCTGCAGAGGAAAGGCTTTTGCTCCTGAAACATGGGGCACTCGTAGTCAGGGCGCAAGGGCAACGCTCTCTCCGCGGCCCTCGGCTTCCCGGAAAGCCAGCTGGTTTGCCTCATCCCCTGAACCTGTTGACCAGCTCCAGGGAGGCTCTGACGCCAGCTCCCCGGAGCCGCCTGCCGTGTCCTCCTGCCTGGAGCCCCTGCCCCGCTGAGGAGACACAGGGTCGCCCCGAGGGAGCCCACGTTCCCTGCCAGGGCCAGGTCAAGAGGGCGTAACCTGGGTGGGGCCCTGGTTTGCCTGAGGCCCCCCGTGGAGGGTGGGGGGTGTGAGGCCGCAGTCAGCCCAGCTGTGGGAGGCTCCCAAGCTGAGGGAGCCTGGGGAGCGCCCCGCAGTCCAGGGCCGTCTTAGCCAAGGGCCAGTGCAGCACTGACCCAGCCATAACGCTGGCTCGGCCTCACGCCTCGGCCTCTTCCCGCCTGGTGCTGGGGGTGGGGGCGCGGGCCGGGGCGCAGGGCCGAGGCCGGGGCGTGGGCAGGCCGGCTGTCCTCGGGCTACCTCTGCTTGAGGCCTCCTCTGTCCTTCCTTTCCCAGTGCGCCCCCCCATCTGCCCTGCTCCCCCGGTGGGGGTGTAGCGTGGGGAGGTTGTTGACAATTTGTGCATTAATCTCTCTGCCTGGGGCCGCCTGGTCAGGTGGTGCTTATCAGGGCTCCACTCCTGTCAGATGGGCCTTCCGGAGCCCGCGCGAGGGGGGGCGGCAGGAGCCTGCTGCAGGGCCTGGAGGCGGCCTCGCCATGCCCGGCCGTCACATCCCCCGGCCCCCCCCTCCGCCGCGGGCTGCCTTCTTTACCACATCAGGATACAGAACATTGCATGAATTCCGGTCTCAATGGAATTATTTCAGAATTTTGGTCAACCGCAAGTTCGGGGTATTTCACAAACTATCTATCAATGCTGTGTGGTGGGCAGAGCCTGGGCTGGGGGCAAGTAACGGATGCAGAGGCCCCGTCCACCGCCCGCGGGGCTGCCTGTGCTCCCCCCAACCTTGCCACCCCTCCCAGCGACGCTCCTGCAGGCAGGGGACTCAGGCCAGCGGTGTGGAGTGGGGGCTTAGGAAAGGCAGCAGAGGCCTGGCCCTGGCATGGGGTGGGGGGTGGATGAGAGGGAGCCTGGGAGGGGAAGACGGTCCAGGTTTGGGGTCCCCCTGGGCTCCACCATCTACTCACAGTGGGAATTCAAGCAGGTGCTTAGAGAGCCTCAGTTGCCTCCGCTGTGAAATGGGGAGAGGACGCCCCAGTTCAACAAATACCCCAGATCAGAGACGCCAGCCCCTGGTCATTCTCTTAATACCCTCAGGGCTGTTTGGGGGGCGCAGCTATAAAGCACCTGGTTAAGAGCAGCTGCTGGCTGCCGCTGTAAGGACAGTGGCGGTCATCGTGGTAATAGTACTCCTAGGGCTCTGCTGATGACCTCTCACGACCTCTCTGCTGGCGCAGTCTCCTGCTCACAACCTGGCGACAGGAAGCGCCCCACCTTGGGGATGGCAAATACAAGACCAGGCCGGTCTCCTCTTCCTCACCGGCAGACATGACCAACGCGGCGCCGATGCTCCTTCGGCCTGGCCAGTGCCTCTAAGTCCTCATCACAGTACCCGGCAGACGCACGGCCACCTGCCCAGAGTTGGCGCATCGGGGGAAGACTCTTGGCTATTCTGCCCCTCACTGGTAGGAGCGGTGTAAGCTGGCAGGCAGGGGGTGCCTACCCTGCTTCCTGCTCCCTGAGACCCTCGGGAAGGTCCTGCCCCTTCCTGGAGGTGCCAACGAGGAGCTGCCTTCCTGAGCCCCTGAGTGGAGCAGGGATTGGAGGGGCCAATCACATCGCCTCATCTGCAGGCTTCCCAGGGAGGGAAAGCCCAGCCCGGGGCCGGACGTGATAGAGGCCTGGGCTTGGCCGGGCCTGGATTTGCTTCCCACAGGATCTGCATCTCCTCGGTGGGACGTCCTGGGTGGCGTTGCCCAGCTGCGAGGAAACAGGCCTCTGAGCTGGTAGACCAGCACTCCCCTCCCCTCCCCAGGGCAGGGCCTGGTCATTTGCCCAACTCTGACCTCACAGTTTGCAAGTCCCTTCTGGCCTGGGACTTCCAGATCTGGGGACGCCCACGAGGGTGACAGAGGGGGACATCTGACGTCAGGATGACGTCCACAAACCCAGGACTCCCATCCTGCGGGCAGGTCCCGAGGGCCACCAGATGGGCCCCCACCCCCACACGCCCCTCTGAGCACCTCCTGGGGCTGGGCCTCGGCTCCTCCACGTCGGACCAGGGAGAGCACGCTCCGCACAGCTACCTTGGGCCTGGAGGCAGGGAACTCTGGCTATTTCCACCTTTATTCTTTGGCGTTGACTTTTAAGCTTCTCACTTAGGAAGGAACTCGAAGTTATAAAAGGTCAGAGGAAGAGTATAAAAACCACCTGTCTACCATTTACCCCAAACTGTCTGTTGGCTTCATCTTCCCCATCCTCTTCCTCTCAGTCTGTATGTCTATGTATATTATAGATCCAGAGAGCCAGGTACACAATGGCACAGATAGACGTGTAGAAATGTACATCGATAAGCGCGTATGTCAGCACCCCGTGCCTGATGGGCATGTATATGTAATACACATTTTGGCAACCCGTCCGAGATGAGTTACAGGCATTTCGGCTCCTTCCAGCCTTCAGTGTGCATTTCCTTAGAGGAACGTTTCCTTACAGAAACACACGACACAGTTACTAGTCCCAGGACTGCCCTTGAACCTACTGTCTGTCACCACACCCTGCCCAGCGACCCAGTCACGTCCCTGTTGCGTGTCCTGCTTTAGACCCAGGTGGGGGCAGGGGCCACATTTAGATCCCCAGGTCATGGTCATGGCAGCAGAGCGTGTCCACTCTGATCCCACAAATAGTGCCCGCAATGGACGCTGAAGAGGTTCCTGCCTTTGGCTCCACCAGCGCTCCAGGTTGCTCCTGGCACGTGCACCTGTGTCCACAGGAGAGATGCTCACACCGCAGGCTGCTGGGGTGGGGCTCGGGAGTGCTTTCCCTTTGCCACTGTCACTGGCCACTCTCATGCTGCCCTTGGAGAGAACTCAGGGGTGTGGCCCAACCAGCACCCTGCAGCCTCTCTCCAGGGGGCTTGGTGTGTTTTTGTGGCTCTGCTGGTTCCTGTGATGTATGACAAAGTTTAAAAAAAATGGAAAAGGGCCTGGCAGGGTGGCACGTGCTTTTAATCCCTACCTAGCAAGGGAGGCCGAGACTAGGAATTGCTTGAATCCGCGGGTTCGAGACCTGCCCAGGGCAACATAGCAAGACCTAGTCTCAAAAAATAACTGGACATGGTGGCGCACACCTGTAATCCCAGCTGCCTGGGAGGCAGAGGCTGGGGATCGCTTGAGTCTGTGGTACCTCAGGGCAACATAGTGAGACCCAGTCTCAAAAAAAAAGAAAAAAAGGAAAAAAATGACATTCAAAGAAAAATGGCATCTCTGAATTTGCCTACGAACCACCTTCTAGCTGGCATTAGCGAACTGTCTGGTGAGTGGTGACATGTGTTTTGATGATGTGGGAAAAAGGTCGTCTCTCTTTAGCTGTGACCTGCTTTGACATCAGCAAAACGAGTGAAACGAATGACATTTTCCTTCTGCTGTTTCACCTCAAACCAGAGGGATGATGGTCATGACGCTTGGGGCAGGCTGAAGAAGAGGTGTCTCGGGAACGAGGGGTTGGGGGAGTCAAAGACCCAGCAAGAGGCAGCAGGTGACTGGGGGCGAGGGGTGGGCCTGTGACCCCCAGCCCTTCCTCTTCTGCCCATGCCCTGGAGCTGCCGCTGTAGGTGGCAGGGTTTCGTGCATGAACTTGGCATGCATTTGGGATGGGAGCACGGGCAAGGTGAAAGAGGGGAGGAATGGGAACTTGGGGTGATGCCAGAAAGAGGCCCACGATGAACAGCAATCTGGGATGAACGAGAGTCAGGAGCGGTTCAAGAGATGTCGCCACAGACTCACTGTGTCTTTGCAGCGACCTTGGGAGGGAGGCGCTGTGATGGCACCTAGCTCAAAGAGAGGGACTGGCCCAAAGAGGAGCCCAGGAAGCCAGCACAGGTATTTCAGGGGCAGGGGGGGACCCCGGCCGTCAACTCCCAGAGCCTAGCTTCTGACCACGGGCTGAGCTGCTGGGGGCCTGGGACAGCGGGGGTCCTTAAGACCTCCAGGCATGAAGGGTGCATCGGTTGAGTCTAGATGATCAAACTACCATGATATGGCAGCGTTTTCAAAAGAGCAACGACTCTTGCCCTGCAAACCTGCACACCCTCGTGACCATCCAGGTGTTGGTTTGTTGAACATTTTCGTGAATAAAACTTTTACCCCCTTCCTTCCTGTCTTCCTCCCTCTCCCCCTTACTCCTTCCCTCTCTTTTTCTTTTTATGACGTTCTAAGGCCAGATTCCCCGAAGTAGGTGACCAGGGAAAAGGAAGATGTCTCTTAAAAGTTCTTTGTAGAAACCAAGTTTCCTAACTTTCGAAAACAGTGTGAGGTCCAGTCTTAAACACGGGGATTCCCGTTTGCGGAGGCTGGACAGGGGGGGTGTCACAGATCTGAAGATGTATCTTAGATCGCTCCGGAGAGGTTTATGGGAAGTACCAATGGCCTGCGCGGCATTATCGCCCGCGGTCATCTTCCTCGAGTTATCTGAAGCACTTGCAGGAAGCGTGAGGGGCCGGTGGAGACCGACTCAGCCCGCCTCGGCCTTGCCTTGGGACTTTCTCGTGAGAGACAGATGTACACCAGGGTGAGTGGGACACACAGTTCAACCTCAAACACATCTCTGGGAACAGAGGCCACCGGCTGAGACCTGAGAGTGTAACTGCCAAACCTCCTGTGTGTCAGACTGTGCACTGGGGAGATGTTCTTCTCAAACTGTGACCCGGTGGAGACCTGAGAGGTGAACACAGCTTTGACAACCTTCCGAGGCTGCAGTGGCCCAGCTAGTGACGTCCATGCATGAGCAGGACAGGCGTCTGCAGAGTGACTCCATACAAATATTGTTCAGTTCCATAAAGTAAGACTCATGACCCTTTGAGTTACTTTATTTTCCAATTTTTGATAGAAGCAGAGATACCAAGAACTATGTCTTCACATAAAAACAGCAGTAGAGCAGGCTTAAAAAAGGCCACTGTCTGTGACTTCAGTGGCAGGGTGACACTAGGGAGTGGTGGGGACTGTCATGAGCTGATGAGCATGTGTCAAGAGGTGACCGGTACCCAGCTCTGGCTGACTGGGCCTATATGGGAGGGAGGGTCTGAAAAATCTGAAATTTGGATAAAAAAAAATGTAGATTACGTCAATATGGACAAGTTGACGCAGATGTGTTGGAAACGCTGCACAGGCCTAACAAAGGCCTAACATCTCACTTGAGGCAACGAGAGGCATTACCGATTCCTGGCAGCTGAAACATTGGTACCTGTCTTCCTTTGGTATGGCAAGTAGCTGACATTCACAGGAGCCCAAGACACTTCACAGTCACCCCAGCCACCTTGGTAAAGCCTGCTGACTGTGGGTAGCTCACATCCACTGCCAGCAGTGGTGGTGGCTGATGTGTTTTGGATGTACATGGAGGAAGTCTAAGTGACTGGGTAGGGGGATCTGAGGAAGGAGCAGATTCTGGCCTCACGTAAGCCCCAAGACTGGCCCCGGCACTGTTGGGAGGGGGTGTCCTAGGAAGCAGCCACATTTCTGGAGAGTTCCTTTAGGCCCAAGGCTACCACCTGCCACTTTATTCATACCCTGGTGCTGGGATGGTGAGAGGCCTGTGCGAGCAGTGACAGCAGGGTGATGTCATCTGCCCTCTCTCTCCCTGCAGCACGAGGGGCTTGGACCCTGGAGCTCAGCCTGGGTGCAGGGTTAGCCTTGCATTCACTGTATGAGTGGAGGCAGCATCTCCTTTCTCATCTCTAAAGGAGAGGAAGGCCGCCCTCTCTTAGGGCCACGTGTGAAGGCAGCCCACAGGCAGAGAGCACTTGGTGTGGTGATGGCTCCCAGCTGTCCCTTGAAGGGTTAGTTTCTCCCTTGTCATTCCCAACTTGTTAGTCAGTGCTCTCCATGGGTCAGCCTCCCATCTCAGGGATTTTGGGCCTGTACCTCTGTGAGCCTCAGCTTTTCCATCTGTGGAATGGGAGGACAAAGAGCAGCTGCCCAAAGGCTTGTCAGGATTGATGAGGTGATAAACGAACAGCACAAAAACAGGCCCTGGTGTTTCCGTGTGCATGTACGTCAGCTCTCATCAGTGATCTCAAGAAACGCTTTCAGACTTGGATGTTAGGTGTTGGACACCACAATTTTGAAAGAGTGAAGAGAACTGCTGAGCACGGAGTTGATCCTAGAAAGAAGAATTCAAGGGAATTTTTCTGGACAGAGGGCTTTCCTCAAATCAGACTGCCTTTATTTTACTTATTTTTCTTTTTTGAGACTAGGTCTTGCTATTTTTGCCCGTGAATTACAGGCTCATGTTGCCCAGGGTACCACGGACTCAAGTGATCCCCAGCCTCAGTTTCCCAGGTAGCTGGGATTACAGGTGCGCACCACCACGCCCAGCTATAGTTTTTTGGAACTAGGTCTCGCTACGTGCCCCTGGCAGGACTCGAACCGTGATCCCTGGCCCCAGCCATGGCTTCCTAGGTTGCTGCTTAGAGGCATGTGCCACCATGCCTGTCTTCAGACTGCCTTTAGTGGGGTTCTGCTGAGCCCCAGAAGTGGGGACCTGACGCCACACCAAGCTGCCACGTAGCACAACTGCAGGGATACCAGACTTTTTGAGTTTTCATGAAAGTCACTCAGTGGCCTGTGACTCTCCTGAAACCAGATGACTTGAATTTGGCTAGAAACATGGCTACTGAAAACTATTTCCACTATTTTTAATAGTATAAGCACCTTTAGAAATGAAGAGAAATTTCAGTTTTACGTTAGGGTGGCAATAGGGAGTGGTGGGGACTCTGGCAAACTGATGAGCACATGTGCCACATGAAGAGATGTCTGCTACTCAGCTCCTTGGAATCCGAGTTACGTGAGAAGTTGAAGCCATTTCAGTGGTATCATCTGTCTGTGCCTCATTTTCTTCCTCTGAAAACTGGAACAACACTAGCAACTTCTACAAACGGCAGTCATGAGGATTCATTCTTGTAAGTCCAGCACTTGAAGGCATGTCCGCTGTATAAGGGTTTCTGTGACCATTTTATCTCTAATCCATTGGGACATCTGTCCATGTCCACAGACTGCAGTAGAAGGGGAATAAATACCTTTTTATTTAAAAAAAAAACAAAAACAAATTGATTAAAAAATAATAAAATAATAACTTTTTAAGGTGCTTTCATCTATATTATGTCATTTAATCTACTCCTCATCATTTTCTCAGGGAGTTTTGGCCGCAGCCCAAGGAAACTGAGGCACAGAGGGCTTCTGTGCCTTGCCTGGGACCACACAGCTTGCGGGTTGATGGAGACTGAGTGCATAGGCGCCCCCAGGCCAGCACTTGTCCTGTGCCAACGAGGGAGGAGGGTGTTCTTTAGGGGAGCGGGAGCCTTGAAGGATGTGGCAGGAATGTTTTCAGGGGGACGCTCTTTGTCTTTCTGGGTGTGTTTCCCCCCCTACTGGGAAAGGGCTCCAGGAGAAGGTGAGGGACACGCCTCAGAAGATGATGGACCTCGGCTCCCTCAATTTGATTCTGCCCTTCATGCCGAGGGGAAGGAACTGCATTTCCTGAGCTCCCACCACGCAGCAGACACAGGCAGAATCTTCAGCTCCCTGCGTGGCTACACCCTAAGCACACGGCCAGGTCCAGTGCAGATCCCGCAGGACAGGCAAGGCTCAGCGAGCAGAAACCACTCGTCGGAAGGCACGTCTGGGACTCGAGATGTGGGGACCCCCAATACTGCCACCCCGTTCCAGGGAGTCCAGAAAGAGCTCCCCAGCAACTCCCCTGCTTCTCTTGCACCAAGTCCTCTGCCTGGGCCTGGCTCCTGGGGGGCCCCTCGAGGGTGCAGTTTTGTGTTAGGGTGGCAACAGGGAGTGGTGGGGACTCTGGAAAACTCTCTTCTTTCGGGGCCTCAGCTCCTGGACCCCAACTCTGCTGCCCTCTAGTCCCAGCTGAGTCCATGGGGCAGCGAGACGCATGCGCACTGAGATGCTTTAGGGAGACAACTGCAGATTCACAGGTCAGTGCCCAAGAGCCGAGGAAGCCCGTGTTCCCTCGACCAGGTGTCCCCCAGCGTCCCGTGGAACTGCAGTGGTGACACTGGTGTCACCTACTGGTCTTGTCAGAGTCGCCCAATTTTATGGGCACGGGATGGCGTGTGCCGCTCCATGGCCTGTGGTTCTGTGGTTCTTCCTGCCACCCCATAGCCACCCCTGGCCTCAGGTGCCCATCCGTTTCTGCACCCAGGTCCTTCCTGGTGCCCTTGTGTGCTCTTGAAGATGGGGCCCTCTTCCTCAGCGCTGCTCCATGCTGGAGTCGTCCACATGGGGCCCCAGTTTCTATCTCTGCAGCCTTGGGGTTCGCACAGTGTCCCCGTGGGGAGTGACTGCCCACCACAGGGCAGCCTGTCAGCCGTCAGGATGGGGCCTTTCCTCTCCCTTCATCACCCCATTACTATTACTTCAACAGTAGTGCATGCTTGGTGGAAAACACCAACTAGGACAGAAAGACAGAAGGACAAAAGGACAGAGGACAGATGGAGATATGAAGACTGCACAGGATCACTGCCCCACTCCCCACAGGAGCTCCCCCAGCCTCTCCCCCACTTCCCAGTCCACGCTTGCATTTATTCTTAAACGGAGGTTGATGCATTGACCAGCGTTAGCAATCTGTCACTACAGTCACCACGAGTCTTGACTCCGTGTCACTCCAGCCAGCTCTTTTTCATCCTCTGCCTTTAAAAAGCTTAATAGTAGCTGGGTGCGGTGGCGCGTACCTTTAATCACAGCCTATGGAGCAAGGCTGAGGCTAGGAATTGCTTGAGTCTGCAGGATTGAGAATCTCGCCTAGGGCAACATAGTGAGACTTAGTCCCAAAAAATAGCTGGGCATGGTGGTACGCGCCTGTAATCCTAGCTACCTGGGAGGCTGAGGCTGGGCATCGCTTGAGTCCATGGTACCCCAGGCAACGTGAGCCTGCAGTTCTCTGGGCAAGAAAGCGAGACCTAATCTCAAACAAAACAAAACAAAAAACCCCTAGAGATTAATGAAGAGTGAACACATGCACGTGGCCTTAGAGCCAGAAGGTGCCAAATCACAGTGAATGCCCCCTCTTTCTCCTGATGTTGCCTGTTCCCCGGCCTCTGTGGAGGCAGCACTGTGGGCTGCAGAGAGGACTTCCCGAATCCAGACGTCCATGCACCTCAACTCTCCCTCCCTCTTTAGACCAGGTCTCTGCACCTTGCTGGCCTCCTGGACAGTGTCGGGCACCAGGATGAACGGGCATGGAGACCCATTGCCAAGGCCTTGCTCTAAACCACCGCCTAGAATTCCGTGCAGTCATGTGTGTGGCCACTGCAACCGTCTTGCAGCCATGTCCCTTTGGGTGCACCCCCATTTTCCGTGTACTCTCTGGCCAAACGACCCCTGAATGGAGGAATGCTAGCCTCAGTGATGCCATGGAAAAGCATCTGGGGGCCGGGGCTGCGGGGTGCTCCTTGCATTCATGGCGCCAGAGGTCCCCTGTCCTGGGGCCCAACGTCTCTCTGCCGCATTGTCACGGGGATGTGTGGGTCAGCGCGTTTCCTACCCATGACATTTGCAGGTTGGTGACTCAGAAGGCCAGCATTTATCTCACTTCCTTTCTGCTCTTCATGTTTCCCAGCTTCTCCTCCTCCGTCCTCCACCGCGGGGGATGCTGCTGAACCCGAGATCCCACCAGGTTCCTCAGTGAGTCAGAAAGGTCACCCCTAGGGGGTCTCTTAAGACCTAGGTTCTGTACCGAGTTCATTTCTCGACAGGTGGGGAGCTGAGAAAATGGGGTTCAGGTTTCCGAATGGGAAATCTTGTGATCAGGGTGCGGTGACAGCCTCTCTCTTCCCGGAGTGGCGCAGAGAGAGGCCGAGCTCTGCTCTGACATGAACTTTCGTGAACTTGGCCAAAGTCCGGCCCGAGGAGCCCAGCAGGGCTGGGGCGATGTTTGCCCCTTTGGTTATTTTTGGTGGTGTGGGTTTTGCAAAGGGAAGCCCAAGGCAAACGATTTCATGGACGTCAGGGACTATTTAGCTGGAGGCGCTGCCTGGAATGTGACTCTGTCGCTGAGGCCCCTGAAGTGGTTTGAATTTGTTTGTGGGTTTGAAAAGGTCTCCTTTTTCCAGGCTGTGCGGCAGAAGAGAGCATAGGAAAGTCTGATAGTTTGCATTTGTTTCCTGGTCCTTTAGATGCTGACTGTTGAAGCCCAGATGGATGCCTGCTAGGAGTTAACAGGCCTCACCGTCAGGCAGGAAGACCAGCTCCCGGAGTAGCTCGAGGACAACCCCTAGTGACAACAGTGGGGTTGTGCGGCCTTGGCGCCCGGTTCAGCTGACTCCAGGGTCCTGGCAAAGGAAGGCCAGTGGAGAGCTGCCAGGGAGTGCCAGCAGTGTCACCCCAGCTTGGGGGACAGTGGCATGCGTGATTTCCACTAACCAACAGGTTTTCCTACCCAACCCAGAATGCTCCAGTTGCTTCACAATTTCCCCCCATCTTGTGAACCTCCCCTTCCCCAAATTATCTTTCTCCTGTGATTTTTCTGGGGGCAAAGACTCCCCAATGTAACTCCCACCTGTGCTTCCCTCACCTCCCTGAGATAGGAACCTCTGCTGGCTCTGTGCAGTGCAAGCCTCCACCCAACCTGGCCCCCCCACATCTTGGGAGATCTAGTTCTTTCCTCTTCCCTCAGGAACCATGGGCATGAGTAGGGGTCTCACCCATACTGCATGTAGGTGGGTCTCTAACTTGAACCTTCAACAGCGTCCTGACACCAAGAGAATAAGGAGACAAGCTGTAGGCTCAGAGAAAATCTCTGCAGAAGGCATATCTGATAAAGCTCTGCCGTTCAAAATCTACAGAGAATTTTGTTGTTGTTGTTGAAGTAACACTGTGTGGTAACATTATAGAAGCTTTAGGTGTGGCTAGACTGTATGACTTCCTTGCCTATACCCACTCCTGATCTCCACCCCATTGTCCTGATTTGCCTCTTCGCTTCCATTCCTTCCTCACGGTAGCCACTGTGGTTCCATGATCTAAAGGTTCATTTTTATTTTATCGCATTTTACAAAGAACTCTTAAAATTCAGCAATAGGAAAACAATCCACTTAGCTAAGTAATGGACCAAAAATGTGAACAAAGAGCTCACCAAGGAAGTGCAGTTTAACATGAGAGACTACTCCATGCCTGCTGGAGAGGCTGAAATCCAGGACACTGACAATATCAAGTGCTGACAAGGATGTGGAGCCACAGGAACGCTCTTGTATTGCAGGAGGGATTGTGAAAGGGGTAGCCACTTTGGAAACAGTTTCTTATAAAACTAAACACAATTGTACCAGTAATCATGTTCCTTGGTACCCAAATGACTTGAAAACATGTGTCTACACGAAAAGCCTGTACCCAGAGGCTGAGAAGAAGCTTTGTTCATCATTGCCAGAACTTGGGAGCAACCAAGATATCCTTCAGATGTCCTGCGAGCAGATGCCTACACTGTGGTCTGTTTGAGCAATGGCCTGTTATCCTGCACAAAAAAGAAATGAACTATAAAAGACATGGAGGACATGTAAATGCACATCTTTAAGTGAAAGCAGTCAGCTGGAAAAAATGTTATCTACTGTATCATTGCAATGACATGACTTTCTGGAAAAGGCAAAATAATGGAAACAGGAGAAGGGTCAGTGGTGTCACAGAGAGAGAGGGAAAGATGAGTAGGCAGAGCAGAAAGAATATTTTGGACAACGAAACCATCATGTATGGTCTGGTTATAGTGACTGCATGTCATTATACATTTGCTCAGATCCACTGAGTTCACCTGAGAGTGAATCCTCATGTGACTTTGGGTGATGAGAATGTGTCCTTTCTGCTCTGGTCTGGGGGATGGTAATGGAGGGAGTTGTGCATGTGTAGGTACGGACATATATGAGAAATCTTTGTACTTCCACTCATTTTTTCACGATGAACCCAAACCCAGTTGAAAAATAGTCTATTTAAAGAAAGATCCAACTTACAATCTCAAAATCACTGATGGTGTTGAAAGAAGATGGGTTCCTCATTCAGCTTTAAATTTATGTCTCACAGTTGGTTTCACTCCTTATAGGGACTCATATACGCCTATGCATACATATAAATACATACACATGTTTTAATTATTCTATGCATATGCAATTCTATGCATATTCAATAACTTCATTGCAACAATTTCTCCCCTTGTACAGTTTTTTTTTTTTTTTTTGAGACTAGGTCTTGCTGTGTTGCCCGGGATAGTCCCAACTCTGCAGTTGGGGATCACTTGATCCCCAGCCTCAGCCTCCCAGGTAGCTGGGATTACAGGCACCCGCCACCACATCCAGTTGCTTCTTTGAGACCAGGTCTCACTATGTTGCCCGGGGTAGTCCCGAACACGTGAACTCAAGGGATATCTGGACTCTTGCCTCACAGCACTTGAATTACAGGCGAGCCCCCCCATGCCTGGTTTTCCTCCTACAGTTTTAGCTTATTAAACAGAAACACCTTGAGATGCCTTAAAACATAGGCAGCTATATTTGGACATTTAGAAAAAATTTAAAATTAAAAAAAAATCCTGGCCGGGCACGGTGGCTCGTGCTTGTAAGCTTCAGCCTATGAAGCGGCCGGGGCTAGGGATCACGGTTCGAGTCCCATGTGGGGCCCGTAGCGAGACCTAGTTCCAAAAAAAATAGCTGGGTGTAGTGGCGCACGCCTGTCATCCCAGCTACCTGGGAAGCTGAGGCTGGGGATGGCTTGAGTCTGTGGTACCCCGGGCAACGAGAGCCTGCGGTTCCACGGGCAAAAATAGTGAGGCCTCGTCTCAAAAAAAAAAAAAAAAAAAAGTCCTGGTGACCCCAGGATTGGTGCCTCTTACAGGCATGTCTTCTCTCTCCTATGTTCTCCTACTCAAACCTCTGATTCTGTGAGTGATCTGAGATGAGCCTCTCCTCTCGTTCCCCTTTGTGACCTTTGAGTTTTCATGTCACTTTACCCCAATGAACTTGGCTTAGTGTGGGAAGGCATCCTCCCTCAGAGCCCCTGTTAGCTGGCTGAACTTCCTCCTGACCCACGAGGCGTGTCCTGAGTGGAGTTTCTGTCACTATCCTGTGCTGTACAACCCTTGACAACAACTCACAAGTCTCCTCACTGATCTTGGGGTGCAAGGCAACCAGCAAGTGTGATACCTTCATTTGGTCCTTTCTGGTGTCGCTGAGCTTGGCTTCGTCTCATTGAGAAAGGAGACAAGTAATTAGGTAGAAAAGGTTTAGCGGAAAATCTCCCAGCATTGAATTTTAGTGGAAGTGTGAATGCACAGATTTTATGTTAAAAAGTTAAATGTATTTATTTAATCAAAGACCCCCAAACAAGGCCAACCCATAGCACTGAATACTCTTGCACTTGAACTGTGGTTTCCATACACCCTTCCTCACTGAATGGTAGCAGGGGTGCATGGAGAGATGGCAGATTCTCTGTGGCAGGAGATGCCTGAATGAGCATATTTATTTTAATAGATACTAAAATTTATTAGGTTAAAATTTGACAAGGAGCTATAGTTTCAGAATGCCACCTATTTGTTTTCTAATTACAAAGAGGAAAAGGGTAGCATGTCATTGAAGTATGACAGTTACCACCTTAAACTAGCGGTTGGTTTTTAACATCTTTAATATGGGAATATGTCATCATCATGTAAATCTTATTGAATTGCACTGAGGATACAACATTACCTCTGTGGCATTTCTGCCCCAAATGCATGATTTGAATCTAATGACGACACTAAAGATTGTATCAGGGGTATTCTGTAAGATAATTAGCTTGATTCATAATAAATACTGAGATAAGCAAGTCCAAAGAAATGCTATCAGACTGATTTGGTCTAAGAGAGACTAACATATATTTCAACAAAATGAAATGTGTAGGAAGAAGAAATAGCTATAAAAGATTTTGGAAACCTTAAAATTTAAATTTGGACTATGAATTAGACAATGGTATATCAATATTAAATTATTTTTAATCATTTCCTGATTTTCCATTTATTTATTAAAATGATATAATTTCAGGAATACAGCTTCACATATGCTTCACTCACCCAATACCAAAATGCCAGTGCCACTACCAATTCTACAATCACCTTTTCTTCCTTTCAACCCTCATCCTTCCCTCTGGTAACTACCTAGTTTGCACAGAGTCAGAGTGTTATTTTGTTGTGTTTTGTCACTTTGTTGTCTTTGGTTAGTTATAGTTTACAAATGAGGAAAACCATCTGGCAAATATCTTTCACTTTTGGTTTATTTCACTGAAAATAATTATCTCTAGCAATTCATGTTGTCATACAAGGTATGGTTTTACTTTTTTAATTGCTTAACAATATTTATTGACTATGTGTGTATATATGTTCACCCAAATATATGTGTGTGTTTATGTAAGTATGTGTGTGGATAGATGCAGGTGTGTATGGAAAGGAGAGGGAGAGAGAGAAAAAGAGAGAGAGGCAAGATCTTTAATCCAGATATCTGTCAGTGGTATTTACTAAAAGAAGCAAAGTGATAATTTTGCATAGTATTCACAACTGGTAGCTTTATTTTTAGAATTATGACCAAATGAATTTATGATGCATCATTGTGTGAGAAAGCCGGAGGTTACTCATGACCACCAGGGTCTTAGCAGAAAGATGCAGGGGCCGGCTGACTGATCCCTGCTGGTTAAAGATGGGCCCACCAGCAAGTGTCACTGAGAGCAAGCTCTGTGACGGGCAGAGAGCACCTGAAGTGGCATCAACCCCTGAGTCCCTACGGTGCCAAAAGGACAAAATGACAGTCACTATAATTGTCTTGAAAAACAGTCCAGTCCATGGAGGGACTGTTTGGATTTTACAGATGGCAAGGTTTTTGTGATTCATCTTCAGTCAATGCCCATAGGAAGGATCAGATGAATGAGTTGAGTCAATGAAACTCTCGCTATTCCAAGTGTGGTCCACGGAGTATTTGCTCACTGGAAATGGAAGATCCCAGGGTCCACCCAGATCTACTGAATCAAAATCAGAATCTGTATTTTCACACCGTCTCCAGGTGACCGAGACACTTACAGGCTTGAGCAACCTTGCCTTATGCTTTAAAATGCTGAAGAGCCAGCAAGAGTAACTCACAGATGCCACAGGAGCAGGCAGGAAGCACACATGTGCGAGGTGAGCTTGTCATCAGCTGCCAACTGAACCACTGGGTGATCAAACCGTACCTGAAAGGGATTTAAAAAAAAAAAACAAAAACATATTCCTGCTGATGAATGACGAAGAATAGTGGAAATAGAATAGCATCATTTTGCAACTCAAATGAATTAATAGATCTTGACTTTGATGTTCAGCTTCTGCTAACATTTAAGAGACTAAACAACCAGGCGCAACGTGCTTCCCAAGAAAAGATCATTCACTACCTCTGGCTTGGCTTTGCCCCCAAAACAAACCTGAGTCTGACTGAGCCTCTTTGAGCTGACACCTTAAAAACCTTGAGTGGAGATTTGAATCCTATGGTTCTGTTTTTGAAAGTGTCCCCCCCCCCCAAGCATATTAGAATATTTACAAGTAAAACGCTGTGATGGGTACAGTCTGCTACACGATCGCATGGTGGAAGAGGGCATGACCGTGGTAGATGACACAGCATTGACCCTGAATTGATGGTTATTGAATCTGGGTGGTGGGTATTGAGGGGTCATGATAGTATTCTGTTTACTGTTTGTTTCAAGACTAGGTCTTGCTATGTTGCCTGGGGTAGTCCTGATCCCGTAGACTTAAACGATCAGCCTCAGCCTCCCAGGTAGCTGGATTACAGCTGCCCGCCACTGTGCCCAGCTGCTTTTTTGAGACCAGATCTTGCTATGTTGTTGGGGGTGGTCTCAAACCTGTGAACTCAAGCGATCCCTGGCCTCTTGCCTCCCAGTGCTTGGATCATAGGCACATGCCACCGCGCCCGGCTTATTCTGTTTACTGTTATAAAGGTTTTGATAACAGAGGTAAAACAAGACAAAGCAAAAGAGCAGTAAATAGCAGCAAAGAAAACCTCCTTAGCTACTGGACCCTTCGCTGTTTCCCCCCCTTTGCCCCCTACCTCCCAGTCCCATCTATGTCCACTGTGGGCCTCCCCTCCACAGCAGCCAGAATGGGACTCCCCCATCCATGGGGCCCCCCGGAGCCTCTGGGGTCTGCCCGTCCTGGCAGGCTGCACACAAAAATGTCCTCTGCAATCTGAGTGAGCTAGCGGGAGGCACCATCCCCCGGCAGCTTCCCGCACAGGAAATGCCTGGCCGCCAGCTTTGCCCTCATGGGGGCAGCCGCCGCTCAGGGAACAGGTGTCCTAGTCTGAGAGCAGCCGCAGACCAGGAGCCCAGCTCAGGCCCAGGCCAGGAGACTTGGGCTCCACCTCAGGCATGTGCTTCTCCTGCAAGAGAATTCTGCACCACCCCACCGTGCCGTTATCGCTGGCTCTGAGGGGCTCCAGGCCTCAGGAACACAGGGGTAAGGCCTCAGAATCCCATGATTGGGAAGCCCCTTTCTGCAGAAGAAAGAGACCCAAAACTCGAGAATATCCCCTCACGGCCCTCTGATCTCTGTCCCAGGGCTCCCCCTCCAGGAATGAGAGAACCTTCGAGAACATGAAGCTAAGACAGCATTTGGTGAGTTGTGGAATCTTGGGGGTGTTTACATTATTCAGATGAACGCCTTTAGAAAAAGACTTCTGCGGGTGAGACTTCACATGGAGAGAAAATGTCAGTCTACATGCAAGGTCCTTCACGAAAGCAAGGCTCACACAAAATGACCCCTGACCTCCTCTGGGTCACATAAGTGCTCTCCTCAGAGGCTTCCCGAAAGCCTCCCTTCAGAGTTCCCTCTGACCTTGGACCCTCCCTTCTAGATGTGATCTGCAGGACTGGAGGGGCAGGGTCTTGGCCATGGGGTCTCCCAGCCCAGGACAGACTGGGTAGAGGTACTGTCCTAGCTTCCTTGGCACAAAGCCACAGCGTGGCAAGCTGTAGGTCACTCACAACGGTGCCCCAGGGCTCTCCACACCTACTGGCTGGCACCTATTACCTGCTAGGGACAGTCCTCAGCTCCCGGGATGCAAGAGTGGATACAAGCGACAACAATCTCTGAATTCTAGACAGAGGGCAGAAGAAACAGCAAATGCAGCAGATAATAAACTGCGGAAAGTGTAGAATAAGAGGCCACCATGTGGGTCTTACATAAAGGAAACTTTCCGGCAGACCCAGGCTCGACTCCTGACTGGCAAGAACTGGCAGGGGTCACAGCTGTGGTGCCACAGTCTCCAGCACTCCGTTATGCCTCCCCTGAGGCACTTTGTTTTTTTGTTTTTTTGAGACCAAGTCTCGCTATTTTTGCCCGTGGAACCGCAGGCTCGTGCTACTCAGGGTACCACAGACTCAAGCGATCCCCAGCCTCAAGCTTCCCGGGTAGCTGGGTTTACAGGCGCGTGCCACCACATCCAGCTATATTTTTTTGGAACTAGGTCTCGCTTTGGGCCCCAGGCGGGACTCGAACCGCAATCCCTAGCCCCGGCTGCTTCATAGGCTGAAGCTTACAGGCACGAGCCACTGTGCCCGGCCCCTGAGACACATTGTACTTGATGCTTCCTGCCTGCTCCTGTGGCATCTGCCTGGGTGAGGCGGATACACTTGCTGGTCCTTCACCATTTTATTTTATTTTTATTTATTTATTTATTTTTTTGAGACTAAGTCTCGCTATTTTTGCCCATGGAACTGCAGGCTCACATTGTTTTGCCTGGGGTACCACAGACTCAAGCCATCCCCAGCCTCAGCTTCTCAGGTAGCTGGGATTACAGGTGCGCACCACCACACCCAGCTATTTTTTGGGACTAGGTCTCCCTATATTGCCACGAGCGCGGGACTTGAACCGTGATCCCTAGCCCCAGCCACTTCATAGGCTGAAGCTTACAGGCACGAACCACTGTGCCCAGCTGGTCCTTCACCATTTTAAAGCATAGAGCAAGGTTGCTCAAGCCTGTAAGTGTCTCAGTCACCTGGGGACGGTGATCTGAAAATACAGATTCTGATTTTGATTTAGTAGATCTGGGTGGACCCTGGGATCTTCCATTTCCATTAAGCAAATACCCCGTGGACCACACTTGGAATAGTGAGGGTTTCATTGACTCAGCCCATCTGATCCTTCCCAGGGCATTGCCTGAGGATGAATCACAAAAACCTTCTTGTCTTCTGAGAAATCCAAATGGTCCCGGCTGGTCTTCGCTTAGGAGTGTTTACTGCTAAGGCAGCATCAGCCAGAGGCATCGCCCACTCACTGCCGTTCCCAGGACACCCTGCTCTCTCTCTCCAACCCCCTCCATGAGTCCACGTTCTGGAATCACCTTGGAGAGCTGGGACAGCCAGGACTTTGCCTCACTTGTGAATTTTATTTAATCAATTAATTAATTAGTTTGTTCATTTATTTATTTGAGATGCGGTCTCGCTATGTTGCCCAGGGTAGTCTCGAGTCCGTGGACTCAAGCAATCCCCAGCCTCAGCTTCAGCCTCCCAGGTAGCTGGGATTACAGACGCCCACCACCGCGCCCGGCTGTTTTTTTCAAGACCAGATCTTGCTATGTTGCCCAAGTTGTCTCGAACCTGTGAACTCAAGTGATCCCAGGCCTCTTGCCTCCCAGCGTTTGGATTACAGGTGCACAGCACCATGCCCTGCTTATTTGTGAATTTTAAACAGGACTGGATTTGTGCTTTAGAAACTGCTGCTGTCTGCAGGTGTGAGTGGGAGGAGGCTGAAGTCAGGGGAGCCATGTTAGGAGCCTGAGGCCTTGTGGGGATGTGACTGCACTGTGAACTGAAGCAGGACCTTCAGGTAGTGCTGGGGCAGGGGCTGTGGGCAGGGCTCAAAGGGTGGGAAACCGCTCAAGCAGGTCCCCTACTGCACCTGACACAATCCTGCCTCAGCTCCACGGCAAATGGAGCAGGCGGCAAGGCCAGGAAGCCTCGACTGTGGCGACTCTGGTTCCCAGTCTGATTTCCTCAAGACTTGAGGTCTTACCTCACCGCCACCCTTCACGACACCATTCACAGAGGGAGATATTTATAAGCTGGCCTGAAGGTCTCCACGCTTACTGAGAGGCAGGAGAGGAGAATGCAAACTGTGTCACGGCTTCTTCTGGGTCACTCCCTGGCACGAGAAGGCCCGGAGAGTCAAATTGATGCTATTTTGCCCAGGGGGCTGCTTCGGAATGTAAATATTTCTGTTCCTTCAGGTGAGACATCGGCAGGCTTTTATTTCTCCTGAGCCGTCAGATTGGTTGAATTTCCTCTTTCCAGAACCATGATCTTCACACTCGCTCCCTGACACGGATGTGCTCCTCAGTTCAGAGAGGAAAACCGCTGCCAGGAGGGAGAGAGTCAACACAGAGCAGCCCGGGGTCCTTCTCACAAGGATCCTCTTTAGTCAGGGACGGGCCTTTCTCAAGTGTGAGGGGAGGTGAAGGGTGTGGCTTGGAAGCAGATGCTAAAGTAAGCAGATCTACACTGTTGAGCTAAGAAATGAGCTGAAGTTTGGGAGGGCAGAGAGGTGAGGAGAGAAGAGTAGGAGAGGGTCGAAGGCCATGGAAAATGGAGCTAACAAGATGTTCTTGGTGATGGGGTTGTCACTAGACTCTTAATTACTCTTATTTATTACTCTTCAATGAGGTGTTTCAGCTCATTGGAGTTTACATTGTTGTCACTCAAACAGCCCTAAAACTTCAAGAAAACCCACCATGTTTCTGGGTGTCTTGGAAACCCATGGGGATGGATTAAGGACAAGGGTGCAGGTCTGTGCCAGGTCAGTGCAGAGACCGCAAAGGCCAGAGGACGTGGAGGGATGAGTAAGGACAAGTGGATGTGAAATCTCAAATGGTCAGGATAGGAACCCTTAGGAGGGCTGGGAATGGTGGCTCGTGGCCGTAAGCTTCAGCCTATGAAGCGGCTGGGACTAGGGATCGCGGTTCGAGTCCTACTTGGGACAACATAGCAAGACCTAGTCCCAAAAAATAGCTGGGTGTGGTGGTGCGCGCCTGTAATCCCAGCTACCTGGGAAGCTGAGGCTGGGGATTGCTTGAGTCTGTGGTACCCTGGGCAATGAGAGCCTGCAGTTCCATGGGTAAAAATAGCGAGACCTAGTCTCAAAAACCAAAAATACCCTTGGGGACCTGTAGAAGTCTTTTTTTTTGAGACTAGCTTTCTCCCCTACGTTGCCTGGGGTGCCATGGACTCAAGCGACCCTCAGCCTCAGCCTCCCAGGTAGCTGGGATTACAGGTACCCACCTGCTTTTTCGAGACCAGGTCTTGCTATGTTGCCCAGGGTTGTCTCGAACCCGCGAACTCAAGTGATCCCTGGCTTCTTGCCTCCCAGCGCTTGGACAACAGGTATGTGCCACCATGCCTGGTTAGGGGACCTGTAGAAATCTTGAGGAGATGATGGATGAGGGATTGATGATGTGACTCAGGAGCTTGGGAGCTACTGAGTTCCCAAGACCAGGGCCACCTCAGCAGGCATTTGGGTTTTATGTGGACATAATTAGGATCCATCAGGCCCAAATGCCCACCAGGGCTAAACGACCCATTGTAGCACTGAGATAATTTCTTCACTTGTCAGGACAGCTTTGGGTTTTCAGAGACAGAAACTCAATCAAACCTGACATCAGGAGGGGAAAAGGTAATTTGTGTTTCATTCATTTATGGAGCCCGAGGTCATTTCAGGCCTGGCTAATTCAGTCTCACTGCGCTGGAGGACTACAAGTTTCCCTAGCTCTTGGTTTCTGGTTTCTCTTTTTTCTTTTCTTTGTTTTTATTGAGAGATTAGGTCTTGCTATGTTGCCTGGGGTAGTCCCGATCCTGGAGACTCAAGCCATCCCCAGCCTCAGCTTCCCAGGTAGCTGGGATTACAGGTGCGTGCCACCACTCCTGGCTGCTTTTTCAAGACCAGGTCTTGCTATGTTGCCTAGGGTAGTCTTGAACCCACAAACTCAAGTGATCCCAGGCCTCTTGCCTCCCAGTGCTTGGATTACAGGTGCATGCCATCATGCCCGGTTAAGGTTTCTGGTTTCTGAGTCCTTGGGGAGGCAGTGTGAAGTGTAGAATGTTGTAGTGTTTGTGGGAAATGACAAAATAAATAATCTTGCAAATAATGAGAAAACTGTCCACAGGGTGTAGTGGGAGGAAGTTTCCATGAGCAGGGACAGGGACAGGGTTAGCTGTGAACCGGAGCCTCTGTGAATAGATTCTTTGCTCCGAAAGAGAAAAGTTTCAGCGGACTATGGGAAGAGGAAAAGTAAGTGGGCAGGAGGCCTTCTGGTCACTCCAGCTCCTCTCACTGCAAGCTGTTGGTCCATGTTTGACCCACTGGTCTTTTTTTTTTTTTTTTTTGGAGACTAGGTCTCGCTGTTTTTGCCTGTGGAACCTCAGGCTCACGCTGCCTGGGGTACCACAGACTCAAGCAACCCCCAGCCTCAGCTTCCCAGGTAGCTGGGATTACAGGCATGTACCACCACGCCCAGCTATTTTTTTGGAACTAGGTCTCGCTACATGCCCCTGGCGGGACTCAAACTGCAATCCCTAGCCCCAGCCACTTCATAGGCTGAAGCTTACAGGCACGAGCCACTGTGCCCGGCTTGGTCTTTTCTTTTATCTGGAACAATGTCTTTTTCTCCTGGGAGCCGGCTTGCGCTCCTGGAAAGCAACCGACAATGCTGCCCGGATCTCCAGGGGCAACTGAGGCAGATAGTCAGGCCGAGCACGTCAGGAGCTTGTTGCAGGGCATGGTGGCTTCTCCAGGCTCCTTTCTGGTGTCTGTTACGTGTTGCCCTCAGCCCTGCTTCTCACCCTAAATCCATGAGCCACCCCCTTCCTGGTTTGGAGAGAAACCCCCTTTTCCCCCTCATTCTGTCTGCTGGGCTGAAGCGTCCCTCTGGACGTGTGACCTCTGTTTCCACCGACATGTACAGCACAGCCTCACCTTTGCGTGGCCCTGGGGTAATCATGATGGGCTCTGTCGCTGCTGCTTTTGCTATTCCTCCACAAACGGACAGCAAGGGGCCCGTTTTTTCACCAGAATATTCTTCGTCGGTCCTTTGTCTCCTTTTGCCAAGGAAAGGAAAGCCAGCCTGTCATCGCCGCTCTCATCGGCTGACATTTAGCAGGTCACGGTGCTCTGGATGAGGTGCAAGGCAGCCTTGCTCTGAGGACCCAAGTGAATGAGTGCGTCGAGACTAAGGTCACACCTGAGAACCGAATGAGCAAGTTCACAAGGAGGGAGAGAGAATGTGGGATGGCTGGCTGAGGTGGTCCTCCTTGGAGGAGGAGTCACAAGCTCTGGGAAGTTTGGGGGGTGGGCTGGGAGGGTGTGTAGGAGGGGGAGTGGGTGGCTGCAGGTGCAGAGGCAGGAAGAGTGAGCCACTGGCTCTGGGGCACTCCCCAGGGTGTCTAGGAAGCCTCTTCTCGACAAAGTCAACATCTGGGGCCCAGAATCCACTCTCTCTCTGCCTTCCTGGAGCTCCCAAGCTCGCCTCCACATCTGCAGGGATATCTTCTTCCTCGTGCCGCACGCTCTCCATCTTGTTTAAATAAAAATAACTGTGGCCGGGCATGGTGGCGTGTGCCTTTAAGCACAAGTCTACAGAGCGCAGCTGGGACTGGGAATCGCTTGAGTCTGCAGGTTCAAGATCTGCCAGGGCAACATAGCGAGACCTACTCTCAAAAAATAGCTGGGTAGGCTGGGCATGGTGGCATGTGCCTGTAAGCAGGAGCCGCGGCTGGGGCCAGGGATCGTGGTTTGAGTCCTGCCTGGGGACCCGTAGCGAGACCTAGTTCCAAAAAAACATCTGGGTGTGGTGGCACGTGCCTGTAATCCCAGCTACCTGGGAAGCTGAGGCTGGGGATTGCTTGAGTCTGTGGTACCCTGGGCAACGTGAGCCTGCGGTTCCACGGGCAAAAATAGCGAGACCTAGTCTCAAAAAAAAAAAAAAAAAGCCTGTGAAGGGTTCAAGGCGCTTTTCTTTCACGACATCTCGGCACGTAGGTCCCAGCAGCGCATCGGTGGCAAAGAATGTCCCCTGTCACCACGGCCGCTCGCCTTTATTTGAAGTGTCTGGCTGAACTATCTCCCCGTGACACGCTTCTTTCAGAGCGCTTTCTTCGTGCCCCTGCACCCCCGCTCGCCCAGCCCTGCGCCCTCAGCTCTTACTGCAGGTGAGAAGACAGGCCGGGCCTTTGTGTGTGGGGGAGCCCCCTCCCCGCTCCCTCCTGGACGCCCTCCAGGCCTGTCAGGGCTCTCGTGCTCGGCTGTGCAGCCTGCAGGGCTGACGTCTCCTGTCATCCCCGAGGCCGCGCAGCCCCAGCCGCCTCTAATCTCCCCCTCCACAAAGGGCAGCACTGTCACTCAGGGGAGGCTGGCCAACCTGGACCAGGGGCCCCAGGCGACGTGTCCACACTGCGGTGCGAGGGGCAGCGCTGCGGGTCAGCTGTGGCCTCTGAAGGCCAGGCTGCCGGGCAGGTGGGCAGGGGGTGTGGGCAGTGGGAAGTTGGGGCCCACCTGGGCCCCAGGACCAGGAGGCCAAGTTTGGGTGTGCGATGGCACCGCATGCGAAGCCCAAGGGGCAGGCTGGCCAAGGCCTGATGGCTGCTGTGTGTGGACGCCTGAGGCCTGGGTGACAGGAAGACAGACCCTGCAGGAGGAGTAGGGTGAGCACCTCCGTCCTCCCCGAGGCCTCCAAATCCTCCCTCTGCCTTCTGGAGGGTGGTGATGGTTTGGTGCAGGATGCAGCAATGTCAAGTGCGAACCGGGACTGGTTGGGGCCCAGGGCCAGCGAGTTGGCCTCTTTGGGGACATGGGAACTGGTTTCACAGTAAGCACTAAGAGGAGCCTGGATCACCATGGAGGGGCGCCGGCGGCGCCTGCACACAGTAGGTGCGCCGGTGGCGTCTGCACACAGTAGGTGCTCACTGTTACTGAGAGGGCAGCATGGAGAGGGTGTGGATACAGGGCCTGCACGCAATCCTGACCTGCCGACTGGCTTTCTCTGACCGCCGGGGACATGGGAAAAGGCGGGGATCCCAGGTGGAGATCCTGCCACCTTACGTCACGGCAACAGAGGGCTAAGCTGACTCCAGGGATGGCACATGTGCTCCCCAGCCTCCTCCCCCCACCCCAGGGGTTCCTAGTGGGTCGGCAGGCATGGCTCAGGGCCCTGCAGGTCTCAGGGCTGGCAAGAGGGCCCTGGGACCTAGGCCCCTCCCTGCCTTCCCCCCTGCACAGCCAGCCTCTCTGAGCCTCAGCCTCTTCTGTGACGAGAATTCCCAACACCCATCACCTGGAAAGGAGAGGTGCCTGGATGAGCCACTAGCCCTGAGTCCAGCCTGGACAGTGGAACCAAGGTCCAGTGGTCTTGGTTCCGTATCAGGCCAGTGTACGGCGTACCCCCCAGGGCTAACCCTCCCCCGCGTGGGCGTTCAGAGGGCAGCACAGCACCGAGGGGCAGACCGGCCCAGGACCTCTGCTTAGCCCCCACGGGGCAGGGGCCAGGTCTCTGCAGAGGGGGACCCTTCCTGGAACCCTCGGAGCCGGAAGCTGGCCTCTCGGAGGGGAAAACAGGTGCTGGCACGCAACTCTGAGCTCCTCACTGTAAATTAATCCGCCCGAGCAATTGGGAACAGAAAGTGCTTCCTGTCCCTGGCAGGGACAATGGACAATAAACGCAGCCAGCCCTCTGGGGCCCAGCCCCTGACCTCAGAGGCGGCAGGAAGAAGTTCCCTGCACACACACACCTGCGTGTGCTGAGCGCTCACCATTGTTCTGCGCTCCCAGCCCAGCCAGGCCCTTTCTCTCAGGAGTCTCCAGCTCCGTCTGGAAGGAGCCTGGCCCGGTGAGGCTGCGCTCTCCTTCAGGACACGCACTTCCTGTGCAAGGAGCCCCTTCCCCGACGCATGTGGGTGATCTTCCTTCGGTTCAGTTTCATTTGCTGCATGGTCATAAAGGCCCTACTGTGCACAGCCTTGTGGCCTGGCCAGCTCACCACCCAGAGGTTTCCCCAAGAGTGGCTGTCTGATGCGTGTGGGGAGCAGGGGAGCAGGATGCTAGCCTCACCGAGGGCCCGGGCACCAGGCCAGGGTCCAGGCTCGTCTCGCTGGGAAGCAGGCGGATGGGCTCCCGTCTGAGTCACTGGCGAGTGGGGACAATGAGGGGAGTCCTGCCACATGTGCTCCTGAGTCCAAGGAGAGTCGTCAAGGAGCAAGACTCGGCCACCTGCTTCCTTGGGCCGAGGCCTCTGGAGGCCGGGAGGGGGGCTGCCTCTGCGGGGCACCCAAAGACCTGCGGTTCCTCTAGATTCTGGGGTGCCGGGCTCCTTTGAGTGCCTGAGGCTTGAATGGGGCCACGGTTGGACCTTCATCAGCTCTGGGGATCCTGGATGCACGTTCCCGTCCCCTAGTTCATAACCACGCTGCCTCGCCTGGGGCGGGTTCAAGAATAAAGGCCTCCCACGTCTTAGAAACAGGGAGAGGGAAGGCGTCCAGCCAGCAGGAGCTGGGAGAGTCCTCCGGAAGTCTGACAGGGCCGGCCTGAGGCGTTCTGGGAACGTGGCTTTCCGTGTTGCTGCAGAAAATCCGAGCAGAGGGTGAGGCCCAGCGGCTGCCCAGAGGCCTGACGTTGGGCCTGGGTGGACAGGCCTCCAGCCGGCTCCGCCTTGCAACTGCCAGAGCCTGGGAGCAGGGGTTCTGGGACAGGCAGCGCTCCTGAAAGCTCCTCCTTCAGAGAAATGTGTACTCATGGAAGCTGGAAGTGCGTGGAGTGTGGCTGGGGAGGGGGGGGCGGCCTGCAGGGGCGGGCAGAGGACGCGGAGTGCTCCATGGCTCCCACAGACGCAGCCTCACCGTCAGCCTTCTGGGCGGTCCCCTGTGGAGGGCCTGTCCTGCCGTCCCCTCCCTCTGGCCGTGAACGAGCTGCTCTCTTTCCTTTTCAGCGACTGGGCCGTTGGAATCAAAGAGGCCCTCCGGTGACTCAGGCGTTTCCCATTGCCCTATTCTAGCATCCTCTACTCTTAGCCCTGAGAGTTTTTCACGTCCTATTTGGAACTGATAGGAAACCCTTTCATTGTTTCAGTACATGGATATTAGCGCTGATGAAGGAAGCGTTCCATCAGATAATCGGCCGCTGCCGGGAGCTGCTTTCCAGCGCCAGTGCCTGGAGTTTGTGTGGCCCCGCCTCCAGGGACCCCAGACCCCCATCCTCCGAGGCACCCTTGGCAGGGCAGGAGAGGGGCTCTGGGAACTCCAGGGCCTCTGCCAACTGAGAGACACGGGACACTGGCCCCCAACCCTAGCCCCAAAGCCCCATCCCTGTTAGCATTTGAAATGGTGCCTTCGTGTCTGAGAGACAGAGACAGACAGATGGACAGACAGACAGACGGATGGATGGACAGACAGAGACAGAGAGAGAGAAATACAGTCAGAGAGAGACAGAGAGGGAATGATATCAGGGGTGGCAACCGCCAATTCTCACGTGTCCACAATGGCCGGAGGTTGCTCGTCCACCAGCGGGCACCTCCCCACTTTCCCTCTCAACCACTGATTTCCACTGCTTGCAGCTCTAGAGCTGAGCAGCCTGCCATCCATCTGTTTCCCAGGCCCTCTTTCTGCATAAGACTGGCCGCGCAAAGGCTTCTGTTCCGCAACAGTCTTCCCCGGAAAAAGTGTTATGTGACCACCACTTTCTTGGGAAGATGCTGCCTTTTGCAGCTAGACGTCACCCATGGTCTGACTGAACCTGACTCCTGGATTGTCAGTTATCAAAGGGAGGACTCAGCCTGGCAGGTGCTCCATAAAACTCCCCTGAAGACATGAACAGCTGTCATCATCCTGCCCTTAGAGAGGAGGACCCTCGTTCATAGAGGGTGAGCGATTTCTCCAAACACACACAGCAGGGTTTGAAGGTTGGGCAAGACTTGCTGCTTTTTCTGGGAGAGGTTGCTTTTCAGTGGAGCCAGTTCTGGGGATGTGCAGGGGCTGGGGGGGGGGGGGGGGGTGGGAGCAAGGAGGGGGGATCCTTGCAGGACCCTTCTGATTTTTGTAAGGGGGAATGTCCCCAAACAACTCTGTCCTGGAAGCTGTGTCCACGTCCTGGGGGCAAGGTGCCCCCTTCCAGGAAACACCTGTGTGTTTGGGTGGCGCCATCTGCGGGGGAGATGCTCTGGAAGAAAAGGCCGAATCTCTCAGCTATTCCTGGTTCTCACCTCTCTGCCAGTGCCAGGGTGTTGGCTCCTCCATTCTCGAGTGCGAACCACACTGCCATTTATGGGGCATCTCCTCGGTGCCAGGTGCCTCATGTCTGTGATCACCAGTCCTCAAAATAAGTCCTGGATAGTGTCTCTATTTCTTTTTTGTGTTTTTTGCTTTTTTGTTGAGACTAGGTCTGGCTATGTTGCCGGGGGTGATTCCCAGCCCGCAGACTCAAGAAATCCCCAACCTCGGCCTCCCAGGTAGCTGGAATTACAGGCACCTGCCACCGTGCCCAGCTGCTTTTTTGAGACCAGGTCTTGCTATGTTACCCGGGGTAGTCTTGAACCCTTGAACTCAAGTGTTCCCGGGCCTCTTGCCTCCCAGTGCTTGGACTATAGGTGCACGCCACCATGCCCAGCTGTGTTTACCATCTTATTTCCAAGTGTCCAGTGGGGGAATATTCCATACATTCACACTGTTTTTCCGTCACCACCACCATTATCTCCAGAACTTTCTATCTCCCCAAACTGAAATTTTGTCCTCATGAAACACTAACTCCCCACTCCCAGTCCCGAGCAATCATCATTCTGCTTTCTATCTCTCTGAATTTGATGACTCTAGGGGCCTCACATCAGTAGAGTAATAGAATACCAGCCCTCTTGTGTGGCTGACTTATTTCACTAGACATAATGCCGTCAAAGTTCACCCATGTGCCAGACTCTTTCCTTTTTCAGGACTTAATAACAGTCCACTCTGTGTATGGACCACATTTTGTTGACCTATTCATTCATGGATGGACATGTGGGTGTCTGCCACTTCTTGGCTTCTGTGACTTTAGCTGTATTTTAACATCACATACATTTGCACACACCTAAAATTAAACACTGTCTGCTTTTGCAGCAATACAACTGAAACAAGTTTGTAAATTAAATACGTTGGAGTGACTGGAATAATGAAATTCAGATGAACAACATTAAGTGATAGCTGTGGATGATGCTGTCTTGTGAAAACCTGGTTTGAAGAAGAAGAGGGTGCTGGCTGTCTCAGAGCATGTCCCATAGCATCTGGCACATTCTTGAGCTGCTCATGATGACTCAGTTTCCCTAAACTTTTCTGTTTGAGCTGCAGAGTCTTAGATTTTTTTTAAATAACATACACAAATGCTACCTGCCTTTCTCTTATCACAAATGCATCCTTTACATCCTAATATACCTTCATTCTTTCCATAATAAGCCATGGCCATCAAGTTCACTTTATCACAGAACTTGTATGGCTATGAGGTAAGGACCAACCTGAACCCAAATACTAGAACTTGGGGTTACCCTTGTTAAAAGGTAACCATGCAAGTTATTATGGAAAGGACTCCCCAAAGGTAAAAGCATCTGGTGAGCTAGCAGAGTCCCCAGTTTGCAGGACACCCACCAAGCCCCTTGCTCAGGCTGCTTCTGCCTGCCTGTGACACTAACCGCTATCTGGTCTCCCAGGTTGTCAGCAGCTGAGCTGGCGAATGGAAGGAGCCTCTTCCCCCACCGTCGGGTCCCGGGTCCTTTGCTGGGTACTTGGGCTGTCAGGGCCTTGCAGAGTGGAGATGCAGGTAGGACTGAGCCCTGGAAACCCCTCAGATTATGACCTGTTTGTCTCTGCTTTCCTGCCCCTCCTCCTCCCCCCGCAGACTTCTGAGAATTTTTGTTATTTTCTACTGCACAAGCAGCTGCGGTGACACAGGCTTTGCAAATTCCTGACACGTTTTGTCTCCTGGTTCGTCTCTGTCCCCAAGATGGACTCTGACTCCCCCCCATTTTCTGTTTTCCTCATGGGCCCCTCAGGGCGGGCCCCTCAGGGTCAGACCCTCAGGGCCCACAGGTAGCCATGTGCAGGCCTGGCGGACTTGGGAGGGGCCACCACCTGGGTCATTCTTAGGGTCAAGATTTTGTGGGCATTTCTGGCTGGTCCTCTCTGTCAGGGCCACTTCCCAGGCCTCCCTGCCCCAGTGTGGAGAGCTGGGGCATCCCCCCTATACATACACCCTTAAGCAGATGGACAGACCTCTCCCCCCCACACCCCCCTGCTCTTCAGTTTCCCTGACACTGTTCAGTGCCTGGACATCACCTACCTACTGTCTGGGAGTCACTGGAGTGGAAGGGGAGGTGGGGCAACAGCTGCTGACCCTGTGACGTTGTTGATGTGGGAAAGTGTTCCCCCATCCAAACAGTCTCACAAAGGAATTTTAGCAACACAATTAGTTCATAAATAGGGAGCTTCCTGTCTTTGTTGTGGGGGATGGGTACAGTGGCTAGTTTTAAACACTAAATGAGATAATACCAAAAAAAGCCGTACACAGGGAATGGTGCACAGTACCTGCTGAAAAAAA